>JABXWE010102616.1:0-20945 GCA_014611495.1 Limonius californicus
TATATAAAATATTTAAATTCTAAACAGTATGACACTTATCTGAAAATATATACGTGTAAATTGCAAAATAATTTTGAAAAATATAGAATAGTGTTGTAAAGGTAAAAAATACTTAATCCAAAAATGTAATAATATACAGGGCGTAGTATTTAAAATAAAGAAATTGTCTATTGTCCCACTAAAATAGAACACCCTGTATATTCAGCAATAATCTTAAGTAATGCACAGTAATCAAACAAACAACTTTTGTTTTTAAAGTTTCCTCCAAACTGCTGTAATAAAGACATTAGGAAACAAAATCGCACTATTTTGTCACCCTGTATATTAAAATCCGCATGACTATATTTTACATGGCTCATATATAACTATACATATTTGTAAAATTTTGTGCATTAACTTCCTGCTATTATAATCATTTTGAATCCTAACATTTTTATGTGTTCATCAGAATGGTAGTTATTGCTTTTATTATATGTTTTCTATTAGGTAAACAACCTTGGTGAAGATACACATGAAAACACACACCTTCACTGGCAGCCATGTAGGAAAAATAAAACCGATATTTACATTAAACTATAGAATTTGTCTAATTATATGAATGGGAAAAGTAAAACTAAGTATCGGGAAGAAGCATGACTGAGAATTGCTTAAAAGATCTGTTTTTGGTTTAATTCTAATTATGGACCACAATATATAGGTTGTTAACTAGTTAAGGCGCATCGGTAGATCATAAACAAGTTTAATATATGTAAAATCAAAGAACACATTTAGTTGTTTTATCTTAAATTTTTATAGAAGATATTCTTTCGTCTATGTCAACGTAGGCTCCGCATCTTCTCAGAAAGGAACTCGACATCCTTCTGAAAACGTTCAGTTTTCGATGGAGTTGTGAAATTTGCTATTGCTACTCGACTGTATGCCCATTCAATTTTATTTTCAACACCTTGTATATGACAGTTCTGCAGTTTGGCTTCAATAAATACTCACCATGAGAAATGTTCGGTTATCCCACATATTAAAATGGTCCAAGTATTGCTCGAACCATTTCTCTTCTATTTTCGCACTGTTTTCGGAGTTTACGAGTTCCTTCAACAATTTAAACGGTATTAAAAGAACTTTTTAATATTTATTATTTGGTTACCTGCGACACACACACAAACACTAAAATATATTTAAAGCTAAAACTGCGCTTCATTTTTTCGTTTCATAAAATAACTGAAAAATGTTCTACAACTGCGTTTGTCGCGAGAATAACCAACTCTAGCGTATTTCCGCTTTGATGACTCCATAGTGTTTATCGGTGTAAATTTTAGTTAAAATTTTTTATTGTATGGGATTTACCCTTGGCATTGAGAATTTACACCGTCATGCTTGTTTGCTGTTCACGAGTTTTAAATAATAGGTACTTTTAGCTAAACTAATACAATTACATCAACCATGGTCGCTGTTGCACAATATGCGCTTGATCATATTCGAGTTAACCTTTTTTAAAATAATTTATGTTATATTATTGGTGCTAAGGACCTTCGTAGATCATGTTTTGGTGTCCTTCAGTTTTCACTGGCATCTATAGCCTGAAACTGCTGTTTTAAGGAAAATTTATTAAAAATTGACCTTAAAATTTAAGGAAAATAAGTATGTCACATTTATCTATACTGGCTGGGGAGACAATTTAGCTGGTCCACCCTGTATATTGTTGACCAAGGGAAAGATTTCCTTTTCCAGATTTAAAATTCCATAAAAAAAAAGGTAATTCCGTTGATATTTCAATAAACACGGGAATATGGAGTTTCATTTTAAATTTCACACCCCACACTTTGTTATTCAAGGTCTTAGAAATGCTAGTAAGTCGCTTGAGGGCGTTAAAACTATTTTGTTCATCGTTTTTAAACATCCGAAAACCGTGGTTAATATAAATCTTTGGATACCGAATAATTAGGCCTCTTGGTTTATTTTGATAACGAATAATTCGGCTAATCGATGTATACAGATATAAAATGAGTCGGATAACCGGTTTATGTAAACAGAAAATGATTCGGCTGAACAATGCATTCGGATATCAAATATCTAGCTAAGCGTACTAATCGCTACCGAATAATAGGGTTGGCCAGTTTATGTGGATACTGAATAATTCGGCTAATTAATCTATTTGGATATCAAATAACGGTTTAACTGGTTTATCTAAAAATCAAATAATTCGAATGACAATATATTCAGAAACCGAATAACCGGTTGAATGTTATCTAAATACTGACGATTAAGGATACTGGGTTTACCTGGATACCGGATAGTAAATGAATCTGCTAATCGGTTTATTTAAATATCAAATAATTCGGCTGAACAATGTATTTGGATATCAAATAACTGCTAAGCGTACTAAATGCTTACCGAATAATACGATTAACTTATTTCTTTAGGTATCGAATAAATCGGCTAAGAGATGTATTTGGTTTTCAACTAATCGGCTTAGCGTATTATGCTTGTACCGAATAAAACGGTCAATCGGTTTATTTGAATAGGTACTGAATAATTCGGTTAAACAATGTAATGGGATATCGAATAGCTGGTTAAACGTACCAATCAAATATCGAATAATGCGGTTGGTCAGTTTATGTGGATACTGAATAATTCGCCTAATCAATGTATTTGGATATCAAATAACTGTTTAACCGATTTATCTAAACATCAAATAATTCGGATGAAAAATGTATTAGGAAACCGAATAATCGGTTAAGCATACTATTCAAATACCGAATATTTACGATATTGGATACCGATTAATTCGACTAATCGATGAATATAGAAATCAAATAATCGCCTACGGGTTGCTATCCGGATACCGAATGAGTCTGCTAACCGATTTATCTAAGTATAAAATAATTCGTCTGAAGAATGTATTTGGACACCAAATAACGGCTAATCTTACTAACCGCCTACAGAATAATACGATTGACCAATTTCTCTAGATATTGAATAATTCGGCTGAGAGATGTTTTTGTTTTCAAATAATCGGATCAGAGTATTATCCTTATATCGACTACGATAGTCAATAGGTTTATCTGAATACTGAATAATTAGGTTAACCAATGCAATGAGATATCAAATAGTCCACTAAACGTACTAACCGACTATCGAATAATGCGGTTGGCTAGTTTATGTGGATACTGAATAATTCGTATAATGAATGTATTTGTATATAAAATAACCGTTTAACAGGTTTATCTAAATATCAAATAATTCGAACGAACAATGTATTCGGAATCCGAGTAACCGGTTAATCATAGTATCCAAATAGCGAAGATTAGCGATACTGGGTTTACTTGGATACCGAATAATTCGGCTATTCGATGATTTGGAAATCAAATAATCGTCTACGGGTTGTTATCCGGATACCGAATTAGTCTGCTAACTGGTTTACCTAAGTATAATATAATTCGTCTGAAGAATGTATTTGGATACCAAATAACGGCTAAGACTACTAACCCCCTGCTGAATAATACGATTGACCCGTTTCTCTAGATATTGAATAATTCGGCTGAGATATGTATTTGGTTTTTTAAATAATCGGCTCAGCGTATTATCCTTATATCTAATACGATGGTCAATCGGTTTATACTGAATAATTCGGTTAAACAATGCGATGGGATATCAAATAGCCGGCTAAACATACTAACTATTATCGAATAATGTGGTTGGCCAGTTTATATGGATACTGAATAATTAGGCTAATCAATGTATTTGTATATTAAATAATCGTTTAACCGGTTTATCTAAATACTGAATAATTCGGTTGAACAATGCATTCGGATACCAAATAACTAGCTAAGCGGTTGACCGATTTTTTTGCATATCAAATAATTCGACGAATCAATGTATTTGGATACCAAATAAACGTTTAACCGGTTTATCTAAATATAAAATAATTTGAATGAACAATGTATTCGAAAACCGAATAACCGGTTAAGCATATTATCCAAATACTGAAGATCTAAGATGCTGGGTTTACCTGGATACTAAATAATTCGGCTAATCGATGTATTTATAAATGAAATAATCGTCTACGGGTTGTTATCCGGATACTGAAAGAGTCTGCTAACCGATTTATCTAAATATCAAATAATTCGGCTGAACAATGTATTTGGATACCAAGTAACTACTAAGCGTACTAACCGCTTACCGAATAATACGATTTACCCATTTCTCTAGGTATCGAATAATTCGGCTAAGAGATGTATTTGGTTTTCAACTAATCGGCTTAGCCTATTATACTTATATCGAATAAGACGGTCAATCGGTTTATTTGAATACTGAATAATTCGGTTAAACAATGAAATGCGATATCAAATAACCAGCTAAACTTACTGATTACCGATTAATGCGGTTGATCAGTTTCTCTAGATGTCGAGTAAGTCGTCTATGCTATGTATTTAGATTTCCAAAACACGTTTAAGCCTGTTATTTTGATACTGAATAAGTAGTTTATCGAAATACTGAATAATTCGGTTGAACAATGCATTGGGATCCTAAATAACTAGCTAAGCGGTTGACCGGTTTATCTGTATACCGAATAATTCGGCTAAGCAATGTATATGGATATCGAATGACCGGCTAAGGGTACTTTTCGATTATTGAGTAATTAAGATAAACGGTTTATCTAGATATCGAATAATTAGGTTAAGAGAAGTATTCGGATATTAAATAATTGGCTAAGAGTGCTATGTGCATGCCGAATAATTTGTTTATCTGAATGCCAAGTAATTCGCTTAAACTATATTTGCGGATACCAAATAATCAGCTAGGCTTACTAACCGAATATCGATTAATGCAGCTGATCGATTTATAGAGATACCTACTGAATAATTGCACTAGCCAGTTTATTCTGATGCCCAATAATTCGCTTAACTAAATTATCTGGATACCGAATAATTACATAAAATGGACTATCCGGATATCGAGTATTAGCATTTTCAAATATTGGACAGGTTGATGATTGATTATATTATTATTATATTGTCTAAGTTTTCTATATAAAATATTTTATTTTGTTTTATTTACTAGACGCACTTTTTCATATTAGCATGCATGTAAAACTTGTATAAGTTGCTCGATAATTAATTATTTGCATTTATATCTAATGATTTCTACTATTTCTACTGTTAATCATGAAGCTATTGTTCGATTTTCATTAATGTAACCATTTTGACATTATTTTTCTAGCAATTGACTTTGCTTTAACGAGTTGTGGAGGATCATCGCCATCCCCAATGGTTTGGTCAGCACAATGGGCAGTTCCTGTAACAATATATTTGCACTATTTTTTAATGTTTTTAAAACAGTTACCTGGAATGAGTATAACAGGAGCTTCTTCGTGTGTCTGCTGATAAAGTCCCAATTTATGCCAAGGATCGTGAGTGCCATGTACAGAAAGAACTTTGGTTGCTTTCAGGTTTGTGGAGCCATACAACCGATTTATTTTGTCGATACCCCTTTGCATAACGTCCATGTTGAATCTAATGTAAGAGAAATATTGAAATATATTATAGAAAATCGTTTTTAGTATTAATATTTTAGATATTTTGTATTAATTACATAATTTACCATACTTTAACCTTTTTAAAAATTTCTAGGAAACAATATTAATGTGTTAATTTAAAAAGATTGTATGATATTTTCTATTTTGTTGAGAAAATTTCTGATTGCGTGAATTTAAAATATTTCACAGACTTATTGATTGGTTTATAAATATTTCTTAGATTTTTTCAAATAAGGTAACTTGAAAGAGTTAAGTAAAATATTTACGGTGCTATAATTACTGTCTTAATCTGCCAAATGTAGACCTGTAAAATCTGTAAGATCATTTGTTATACTACTGTTGAAAATCATTGTTATGAAAACGTAATACGGACTATTTCATATAAACGATCTAATTATAACTAAGGAAAACCTTGAAAATAGAATTGGAATGCATTAATTGAACCGTTGTGTACTACTTTTATGGTGGTCTGAGTATAACTGGTTGCAGAGCAATCACCTAACAATTTGAATTTCGATACGGAATACCGAATGAATAATCATGGCGACCTTGTACTTACTCTTCTCCAAAATTGTCAATGCAAGCTTGTATATCTTCATCAATTGCTTGCTTGGAATCATTAAAAGGCTGATCTTCTGATGTTGTTGTAATAGTGAAACCAAATTCAGTGCATGTTTGGTAGCTCCATGCCAAGCCTACGTAAAGAAAAGTACGCATGTTACGAAAACAAACAGATTTTAACTTAAACAGAACGATTTTACCATCGTTTGGATATTCCGCGTCGTCATTGGAGCACACCGATGGGGACTGAACCAGCAACAACTTGGCTAATCTTTCAAATGGCGTGGAATTATCTTTATCTTCTTGTAAAACTCGACAACTGTCTATTCCATGACTGGGTGGAATATTGTGGTCCGCCACGACGAATCGTATATTACCTAAAATTTGCTCGCCGTCCATTTCTGTAATGTTGCCACAACCCCAATTTCTGAAACAATTTCAAATTGTGGTTCAAAGTCGAAATGCTTCTAAACCCATGTTACTCTAGCGTTGATTTCACACGTTCTTCTCCACCTGGCGTGGATAGCAATTCCTTGGTTTCTTCGTAACCTTCTTTGATAGTGTTGTAACACAGTGAACTGACATTGTAATAAACACTGCTGGCGACTTCTAAATATTCTGTAATAAATGATATTTTATAAGAGCTAGCTGGATGTCGAACGATCTTACCATAAAAATCTGCAACTGCACGCAATGGACCACTACTTGCCCATGCGGCATCCACAAGATGGGGGAATTTGTAGCGGAACCAAGTGGCAAGAGCTGCTGAATACGAACATCCAAAAACTCCAACCTATTAAAAAATGATTACACGATTATTGATTAGGGTGAGAATTATTCGAAATTGAAGTCTCCTTGATGTCTTCAGTACCTTCCGATTTTACATTTCTCTGAGACTGTTTCTCTGATATCTAAAGAAATTGAAGAGGTTAGTTAGATATCAACTTACTGAATTCTGAAAAAGAAGTTTAGATTCATGTTTAACGAGTATCAAGTACTTCCACAGTAACTGATATTCTATTACTGCAGCATTCGTAAAGAAAACTTACAAGCAGTTTATTTGAGGAAGTGCTTTCGATAGATTTCGTTAACTAAACTCTCAATTTGTAAATTATTATTTAACATACCAAAATAAAATTAATTTTGTAACATGGGAATAATATGTAACTATTTAATAGAATTTGTAAAACCTTCTGAATTTGCAGTTTTATTGTAACTAACGAACGAACGAACGAGCAAACAAACGAACTAATGTTAGGAACGAACGAACGAATTAACGAACCTACGAACGAGCGAATCAACTAACAACTTTTCAGGCGTATTGTTAGTATACTCAATTCTTTGGATGCTTTTATTTGTCTAGATTTTTTATGCTTAATTTAGGCGAGTCCCTTAGGTAGATTTCAGTAGATAAAAGGAAATGGAAGTATCCTAACAGTTCATACAAACCTACCGAGTGCTAAAAAAAAGGCGCACTCTTATTTTTAAAATTATATTTTAAACTATGTAAATTTGTAATATATATTATTGTTTAATGGAATTTGCAGTTTTATTGTAACTACCCAACGAACGAACGAACGAAATAACAATCGAACGAACTAGCAGGCGAACGGACGAACGACTATTCAGTTGTATTAAAACGCATACGCAATTTTGTGAATGCTTTTATTTATACAGATTTTTTTATGTTTACTTTCAGCGAGCCCTTTAGATAGATCTCATTTAACAGAGAGAAACAGAAGTATTTTAGAAGTTAATAAAATCATGCCGAGGGCTGAAAAGCTGGTTCGCTCTCATTTTTAAAATTATTTTGAAATAACTAAATAAAATTTGGCATTTGTAATATGTGGATGATATGTTATTGCTTAATGGAGTTTGAAAAGCCGCCAAAATTTTCGGTTTTATTGTAACGAACGAATGAACGAATAAATGAACAAATGAACAAACGAAACAACGAATGCATGAACGAACGAAGGGAAGAACAAACGAAGAAACGAACGAACGATCGAATAAACAAACAAACGAATGAAGGAACGAACTACTTTAAAGCGTATTAAAAGAACTAAACGTTGGTATACTCAATTCTTTGAATGCTTTTATTTATACAGATTTTTTCATATTTATTTTCGGCGAGTCCGTTAGATAGATCTCATTTGATAAAGGGAAACGAAAGTATTTTAGCAGTTGATAAAATCATGCCGAGTCCTGAAAAATCTGGTTCTCTCTCATTTTTTAAATTATATTTTGAAATATTGAAATAAAATCTGTTATTTGTAACATGGCAAAAATATGTTATTGCTTGATGGAGGTTGCAGAGCCGCCAGAATTTTCGGTTTTATTGTAACAAACGAACGAACGAACAACTGAACGAACGAAACAACGAATGAACAAACGAAAAAACGAAGAACGAAGGAACGAACAAACTTAACAAACTGAACAAACGAGGGAACGAACGAACGAACGAATCAAACAAACGAAAAAAAAACGAACTAATTTTCAGGGGTATTAGAAGAACTAAACGTTGGTATACTCAATTCTTTGAATGCTTTATTTCTTGATGTTTATTTAGTACTTGTATTTTAGCAGTAGATAAAATCATGCCGAGTGCTAAAAAAAGCTGGTTCGCTCTCATTTTTTAAATTATATTTCGAAATATCAAAAAATAATTTGGTATTTGTAACATGGTAATATGTTATTGTTTAATGGAGTTTGCAGAGCCGCCAGAATTTCCAGTTTTAATGTAACGAACGAATGAATGAATGAATGAACGAACGAACGAACGAACGGACCAACGAACGAACGAACGAACGAACCAAAGAACGAACGAACGAAAGAACGAACGACCGAACGAACGACCGAACGAACGAAAGAATTACTTTTCAGTTGTATTAAAAGTACTAAACGTTGATGTACTAAATTCTATGAAACCTTTTATTTATACAGTAACACTGAAATAATCAAAATATGTTGATGTTCTCTATTGCAGTAAAAGCCGTGTATTATGGTAATAGCGTAGCGGTAAAATCTTGGTTAAACGTCGTACACTATCTATAATTCTATATTGTTTCAATAGATATATAGGGAGTTTCAGTTTAATGTGGGGTTGCTAAAGGTTCATGAACATTCCATATTTACCTTGCTATTTTCAAGACCTGGCGTTGTTTTTTTAAAAGTGTCCACAAAATATGCCAAATCTTGGAGGGCGTGCTCCACCGACAAGTGCACTAAATTATCGGATGTTAGATTTCTGAAAAACCGAAGAGGTAATAGAATAATAGTAGAAATTATGATTGGAATTGGAGCAAAATATTGTTTAACAATCTAAAGCTTAACATATATTCAAAAAGAACGTCTCATACTCATAAGGCGAGCTCTTTCCATAATAGCGATGTTCAACCAGAACGACCTTCCCATTCAGCTTCTCTGCCAATAAATAACTCTGGCCGTTTCTAATTGAATCCGCACTGATTGCTCCTTCACCTGCTATTTCTAGAAGTAAGGGACCTCCTGGTTTGAAATACTTGTCCTCTTCGAAATATCTCTGGAAAATGAAAAACACGAATGAATTAAACATAACACTCGTAACGCCATATCTTTTTCTTAAATGCTATGTTGCTGTGTTGTGCGTTTTAAAGTACCATAGACATAGAGGATCTACAGATCAAGGTGGGCCCGAACAGTGGGAAGTGTACTGATGTTCCAAAACTGGGAATTGAATCCTAGGCCTTCAGCGTAGAAGCGCTACAGCTTCTAAGACGATATATGCATATCAAATTTTTAAGATATTTCAAGATAATACGAACGCTTCTATGAATCATATTTAAAAACTAAAGGCATTTGTCATTTATTAATATTAATTAACACAATTAAAACGAGTTATTTGTATCAAGTGCTCGCACTGATCGCCTTGTGCAAAAATACATGGTTTACAGGGTTTTATCATTGATTGTCTAACACCTTGAAAATCACCATGACCTTGTATATGTAATCTGGGGAGCGTGAGGTCAATCGATCCTGTTCTACCAATCCAATGATTTTCATAATAAGTCTTCTAAAATTCTGGACCAGTAAGACTAAAATGTGCAGGAGTCCCGTCATGCATGACCTATAAATTACTTTTTAAGTGTCACCGAAGAAGCGTGGAATGCAACCTGGAGAGAATGAGGCCAATCAATCCCGTTCTACCAATCCAATGATTAGGATAATTAGTCTTCAAAAATTCTGAAGCAGTAAGACTAAAATGTGCAGGAGCCCCATCATGCATGATCTATAAATCACCGTGGGTTTGGAATGGGACTTTCTCCAGCAATGCTGCCAGGTCTTCTTTCAAAAATTGCTTATAATTTTCGCCGATGGGCGATATTAATGGGCCAATTGGTAACTATGGTATTGATGGGGTTAAGCAGAAATACAACGAGGAAACAATAAACAGACGTGGAACAATGCTAGTAGAATTCTGTATTTTAATTAACTGCGCATCAATAACATCTTCTTTCTACATACAGAATAATACAAACACCCATGACATGATTCCGTAGGCCATAAATCTACTATTGATGACAAGAACTAATAAGAATAGTACATCCAAAGCAAATATTAAATGTCAGAAGCCTAATGTGAGCAACTATTGGCTCTGATTATCATTTCGTGTTGTGTAAAATAAAATTTGGAAGGAGGAACCCATATATACCAAGAACAAATAATATAGACTCTACAATGACCGAAGAAAGTTGTCGAGTAACTTTACTAGTGTAGATTAAAACAGAAAAAGAAAACAAATTCAAACGCAGTTGAAGTAATGGACAGTGTAGAAGTAGCAGAAGAAAAAATAATAAAAAGACATCAGAGGTTACAGAAGCTTTAGGAAAACGAAAAGCCAACGTAACAGGAAAACCAAGCAATACCTCCGATTTGATCCTGAAGTGAAAACTTTAGCAAGAGGAGAACAATTAGCATTTATACAATATCTAAATAAAAGAACTAGAAAAGAATACAAAAAATATAAGGAAACGCGAAATAAAATATGGCAGACAAGCTATACCTTCTGCTCCAGAAAGTTATTACAACCAAGGAGAGGCCCAATAGTTGGAAGGTCCAACTTCATAAAAAGAATAAGTAAACGAAACCATGCAAACTAAAGTTTTATATGGTAGAAAGGGGAAGCATCGACGCCTAATTGCATCTGAACCATTAGGTACAATATAGGCGCCACACATTATATTTCAGGAAGGTTGGATAATGTGGTTAAATCTACAAATTAAATAATCTTAAGGAAGCTGTTCAGTGTTTTGATACTTGTATAACTTGGTGGAGGAAAACGAAAAGCATATTCTCTCTCCCTCAGGAGACCTTACTCCTAAAGAGCGCGTCCCTAGAGTGGCAGATGGGGAAGTCCTGCAGAAAGGAGTGCTCCGAATAATCACAATAAGGAGCCGTAAACCAAAGGACTAGCTGGGGTAGCATTTACCAAGAGAACGACGGACGGCTTAGCTAGTAATATCTGATCAAGATCGGATTATAAATTCAAATGCGGCGGATCTGAACAGTAATAGACAACGGCGGCGCATGTAGCCCTAGTGAGTTACCTATTTCTCCCATTGCTCTCAACGTTTCAGCTGTGATTTTATCTGGGATTGCGGATTTATTGCCTTTGAGTTTTTTTATTGCTCTCTCTACTTCTGCCTTTAGAATATCGGATTCTTTTTCATAGGTTACAATTACATTTGCATTTATCGTGTTGTCAGTTCCCAGAGGTGCGTGTGCATCATCTTTATAAAGCTTCTGGCAGTATGATCTCCATACTTCTGCTACTTCTTCAGTGTTTGTTATAGTTTTTCCATTTTCGTCGTCAGTCATTAGTGTTCCAGGTTTAAAATCTTTTGCGAGGGATCGGACTGTTCTATATAGGTCTCTCGATTCAGATCGATTCGCGTGACGTTGGAGTTCTATACAAATGTCGTTAATATGTTTGTGGTCGGGCAATCTAGAACAAGAAATGTTTCATCCAGATACTGACGAACAGCAAGACCATAGTGTGGAGGTGCTCCGTCTTGTTGAAACATCAACTCATTCACATTGTAAGGGTCATTTTGTTCCATAATTTCAGTTATTGCTGGATCAACATGATCTCGTATTAAATCCAAATACATTTCTCCTGCTAGATTTGCTGGTAGAAAAAAAGGACCACAACGTGGTGCCATAAATTCCAGCCCACACGTTTAATTTTTGAGGTTTTTGAGTGTGAACTTCATGGAATATGTGTGGGCTTTCATCGACCCAATAGGGACAATTAACGCGATTAACAATCCCGTTCACAAAAAACGAACACTCATCCGAAAATCAAATGTTCAGAAATACTTCAGAACGTACGAAACCGTTTTCAACAAAACCTGTACTACTGTATGGATGCTGGAGGTCAACATTTTGAACATTTAATAAAGTGAAAGGTAAGGTAAATTTCTTAATCAATAAAACGTTACTGGTGTAAATTAAACTGAAGAATCCATGAGTTATTGGTTTTTAGTGGTTTCCTATTTTTAGAAGGCATTTTCTCGAAAACTACTGATCCGAATTTGAAAAACTACGAAGCGTAAGAACGAGAATTGAATGCCCTTTAAAACGATTATCACTCGACCCCCTTCCCCATTAAAATTTTATGGGTGAAGCTCACCACCACTAGGAGGTTCAAGTGACAAGGTAGAAAATAAACGCAAAATATTTCCCCCACAAAATAAAACTTGACGAACGATTTTTAAAAAATAAGGAATAATATGAAAAATCGGGTCTGTTTCGTTTTTATTGGCCCACCCTGTATACAATTTGCATATTGCTTTATGAGGCAGATTGTAAATAGATAGTAGTAAAGAAAATTGTGCAGGGATTTTACTTCGTTTATAACATTGATTCATCAAAGAGGTTTTGCCCATGTTGGGTTAACTCCGTCGGAATATATCCTGGTCCCGGGGATCTTCGGGTTTTTATGTTTCTAACACTTTGTTTAACATTTTTATTTGAGATTGATACTGTTATTGACAGATGACTGCTATCTACCCATGGCTCAGGAACCTTGAAATCAACTGGATTTTCGGTTAGCAACTCTTCATAGTTACCATTCCATTGCTTAACAGTAATCAAGTGTTCAAAGTATTTTTTTGTATTTCAGATCCACGGAAGTATGGAGGATAGTTAATACCATCAGAAAAATAGATACGTCCCTAATATTCGGCTAGGTTATTCAGTTACATCCTGTATACCAAGCAGGTACTTGTTTTCTATCACCCGGTGTGTATATTTTACGAATATTTAGGCAATATTTTTCTAATACAGTATGTATCCGTGATTAACATTGTAGAGAATGTTAATAGGTAGTATTGTGTAAATACGTTTTACAAAATATTTACAGAAAATAGATTGCAGATATACCCTTAATTTATTTTTATTACACGGTCAATAATAATTGAAAGGATGACATTTATGTACGAGGGTTGCCTTTTATATTTAGGGATTGGGCAACCCTAGTGCTGCCATCTGGCAATTGACGTCTCTATCGTAACGTTTGACATTTTTGACGGTATACGTACTCAGAACGTTTTGACGTACGAGCGCTATTTGTGTTGTTTACAGTAACTTGAACAATTCATATCGGCCAAAAAATGGAATTAAATCGTGAACATTTTCGTGCGATTATTTTTTACAACTTTCGACATGTATTACCTCAACAACAGTGCATCGATGAACTTAATTCATTTTTGGCGATGAAGCACCATCAAGGACCAGTGTTTATCGATGGTTTACCGCATTCAATCGTGGCCGTAGTTCGCTCAACGACGAATTTCGTGAAGGTCGTCTAAACTCGGTTGTTGTTCCGAAAAACATTGATGCGGTGCGTGAACTGATACTGCAAAATCGTCATGTGACTTATCGTGAGATTGAGGTATCCTTGGACATTAGTGGGACCAGCATACAATCAATATTGTATGAATATTTGGCCGTAAAAAATATTTGTTCGCGTTGGATCTCACATAATTTGACAATCGCTCATAAACCATGCATGTTTTGGAGATACCACAAGTGCTTCGAAAATTGGTTCACACGTATGCTAAAGTGTATTGATCTTCATGGAGAATATTTTGAAAAACAATAAAGTCATTTGCGATGATAAATATTTGTTTTTGTTCTCTAATCCCGAAATATGAAAGGCAACCTTCGTACATTTACAGTAGTAACACGTACATATATTGTGTATTACTAGTGGAGTATCCACTTTCTGTCCATGAATACACTAATTTATTAGTATCGCATTTATGGATCATTATTTGATACGAATCAATAAACTTACCACATAAAAGGTTCTATTATCTGCAACATCAAAATGGTTTAGGTACTGCTCGAACCATTTCTCTTCCAATTCAGCTTCATCGTATTGGTCTTCTGTATCAATTAAATTATCCCTAATGTCTTCGTTTGGAATAACCAAAGCCTTAGGAATTAAACTGTATAAGCATATAAACTTTCTGAATGTCTTTTTTACCTGTAGAAAACCGACTAAGATCAAACTGCTTACAAAAATGCGAATGCTAATGTGGCCCATATTTTTTAAATTTTGCTAGAGTCTTGCATAGTCTGTAGCCTACTAACGATTTTACGCGGTTCTGATTTTCAATCATTGTGATAATTGTGTACCTTAACATAAATGTATTGTGTGTAGATTACTGTTGACATTGATGATTTCAAGATTAATCATGAATATTCAGGTACTGCATTAAATTATCGATTGTCAGTGCGGCAAAACAGCAATATTTAACCTTGAAAACATTTTCTATGTTGCTTGCGCATTTTGCAAAAGTTGTATTGATTAATCTTTGTGTAAAACAAGTTGCTCACAGCTGCAGTGTTTCGATCTCTTACGCAACTCATGCCCAACACATATTATGGATATCATTAAAATACAAAAAAAATGAATGTATAAGTTTTGTTCAGTATGTTTAATGCACCACATCCTGTTAGCTCACGCAACTCAATAAAGTCTTTTTTCTTATAATGCGTTTATTGAAAATCTATTTCTTTTAGATTTAGAATACAAGAATTATCGATAACCTAATGAAAACATTTTATTATTTCTATTGAGCTAACACGGCGGCGTGGTTCATAGTGATCAAAACTTATACCAACCGTCACATTTTTCTTGGCTTCTAAATAGTCTTTTTCCCTTCGTACATAGTAAAATAGAGTAGTTTTTTTAACTTGCCAGATAAAGGCGACTATTCTTGTAGTGAGATTTGGTTCAGTGAAATGAAAGTGTCATTTAAAGAAAATAATAACAATAATATATATATATAAGTAGGCGAGTTTTGTTACGGCTCTTCTATCCGTTTCTCGCATCGTAAACTCCAACTCTTCCTATTATCCATTCATCCTCCCCCAAATTTCTCTTCTCCATTGCTTTCTTTACGGTATCTTTCCAATTTATTCTCGGTCTCCCCTTTTTCTACGTCCCGGGGGTGTCCATATATAAATTTTATGGAGTAGTCTCTCCTCTTCCATTCGTTTGAGATGCCCGTACCAAAGTAATTTTTTCGTTTCTATAGAGTCAAATAAGCTTCTATCTACTTCCATTTTCTCTCTAATCTCTGTATTCCTCACATGCTCAACTTTTGTAACACTACAGCATCTTCCCCAGTAATTCATTTCGGTTGCATTTATTCTTTGTGTTAATTTCTTATTTATCACCCATATTTCTGACCCATAGCTGATTGAACTTTCAATTAGCGTTTTGAACATTGTTGTTTTTGTTTTTTTTTTAAATAGCTTTGTTTCACAGAATAGAGTATAGTTGTTGTGTCAGTCTTCTTCTTTGTCCTATTTTGCTTAAAATATCTTTCTTGTCTTTGCCGTCTGATGTTAATATTACTCCTAGATATTTGTAATGATCTGCTGTCTTAATCATACCTGCTTCCGTGAATATATCTTCGCCTTCACCTCCAATAACCATATACCTACTCAGTCTCCTCCAAGTTGATTTCAAGCCCCCATTTTGTATAGTCTTCCATTAACTTCCTCATCATATAACTGGCATCATCGGCATCTTCAGCCAGCACAATCTGATCGTCCACAAAGAGCAAGGTGTAAACGTTCTCTCGGTCAATCTGAATACCCATTCTGAAGTCCATATCTTTAACCCTGTATTTAAATATATATTAAACAATGTTGGAGATATGGTGCAGCCCTATCGCACTTGTGTATTAACCATAAATTCGTCAGACAAGACTCCTCCCATATTTATACAACTGGTACTACTTTCATATAGCTTTTTGACAGCGTTAATATAGATTTTATTTATTTCATTCGTCTCCATTATTTCCCACAATTTGTTTACTGGTACACTGTCGTATGCTTTTTTGAGGTCTACAAATAACGTGTATTTCTCTTCCACATGCTATTTTCTTCTCCATTAATTGTTTCATACAAAACAAGTTGTCTATACATGATCTGTCCGGTCTGAAACCACTTTGCACTTCCAGTTCTCCTATTTCTTGTTCAAACAACAATAACAAATAACAATATTAATACTTTTTTTTATGTTCTCATTGAGATTTCACGATAAAAGTAGTAGTAAAAGTAATTCGGGTGTATGTCCCAACCCGCAGTCACAATTACGAAGTAGTGGAAATTCTATATGAGAAAATAACACAAATCATCGTAAAAATCAACAGCGACCACCTTACTAGTGATAGGCGACTTTAATGCAAAGACAGGAACATCAACAAGAGGAGAAGAAACACAGGAAGAATTCATTGGAGAACATAGACTTGGAACGAGAAATCACCAGGGGGATATGCTTTAACTCCCTAAAGGATGGGAAAACGCGGTGGTGCTCTTGATTTTCAAAGAAGGAGACCCAGACGATCCGGAAAATGACCAGCCAGTCTGCCTTCTTTTGCAAACATATAAAATATTTATGAGAATTATAACAAATAGATTAGATCAGAAATTCGAGCTGTATCAATCCAAAGAGCAAGCGGCTTTTAGGAAAAACTGCAGCACAGTGAACACCTGAACACCAATCAGTAAGAGTCTCTAAAAGGCACTGTAGAAAAATGGCCAATTATCAGAGCAGTGAGAAATCATCGTATAGATCGAAGATAAAGCGAGAAGTAAGACAGGGTGACGTAATGTCAGCAAAGCTATTCAATCTGATATTAGACGTGTTCAAGGAATTAAAATGGGAAAGCAAGGTTTTAAATATACAAGGGGAAACACTTTTATGTTCATTTGATGGTGCCACTCCGTCCGAATTTGCCGCATCACAGGAATTAAAAACGTTATTTTAATTGCCATCTTCTTATGTCGATTACAGTTTCCGTTATTATTTATCTTTAAGATTGAGTTATGAGGGGCCAGTTCCCCGAAGCCTTGAAGTTTCCCGTTGTGGGCTAGATTTGCCGTTTAAAAACAATTCTTGGGATTCTGTGTTGACCCTCGGAAGTCACACGTATTATTTTCGTTCTGGAACATTTCGTAATATTGTGCAATCTTTTGGGGAATCCAGGTTCCCGTTTCGCGTGAGTTCTTCAGTCAGTTTTACATCTCCGATGACTCCGGTCGCTCATTCCATCTACGAGGGGCCGTTAAGAAATTAAGTACTGCAGGGGCGGCTTTTGGTTTTCAATAGGAATCCATCGCGTACAGTTTCGTATCGCTTTATCACCACAGAGTGAACAGAATATCGACAAGTGTCGGATTTTAAAGAAAACGCTAGAATTTATCCCTGTAAAGGCAATTCATAGCGAATTTGCCGATCGCCTTTGGCGGATTAGTATCGAGCCCATTCGTTGTTCCTGTACCTGTGCCGTTGCTGCGACAAACGACTAGGGTAGTGCAGCAAGTGTTTCGTCACAAAATCTTCCCGGACCTGAAAATACCCCAGAATTGTGCCTGCTTCGCTATCGATTCCATTCATCGAAATTTGAGGTAAAGTAACCAGTTTATGTTGTGAAAAGAAACCTTTTTCGCGTCAATTGCAAAATTCAATGTAATTGAACTTTTTTTTAAATAAGAAGCGACCTTCAGCCGCCGATTGTCTTTGTTTGTGCTACAAAGTGTAAAGAGTAATTTTTATATGTACTGTGTTTTTCCTGTAAGCTCCGGCGTCGCTGGTCACGCAGGTGTTTGGAAAAAGGTAAATGACGTACGCTAGCGGCGGCGAGTTTTTTTTTCTTGAAAGTTCAAACCAACAGTTTGTATTATTAAATTACGAGATCATCATTTGCCGTCCTTTTTTTGTATTGTGTCATTTCTAATAGTTTGATTATATGTGTTTTAAAGTTCACTGCCACTTTTATTACTGTGTATGTTGTATTTGTGAGCGCATGAATTTTGCAAGCTTTATAAACAGGAGGGAGGCACAATAAAGGTGAGTCCGATTCCGGTAAGCTGCTGGCCTCTCGGCTTTCCATGAGGACCTCTTCTTTTTTCCTGAGGAGGGGAAATCTTCATAGACACCCTCCCTCTTTGGGCGTATCGGATTCACCAGGGGTCCTGGCGCCTACCGACTAAAACCCCTCCTCTTGTGCCTCTAGTATGTCGCCATGGAATATCTTTTCCAGATTTGCTTCATGGCGATAGGCTTTCTTTCCCGCCTATCACCTTATCTTTCCTATCGCTCTCTTTCCTGTCGCTCCCTTTCCTCTGTCTCTTTATTCCTCATAATTTTTTTAATCATTTTATTATGTATGGTCTCCCAGCTTGCCCTGCTACTAACCGTTATTTTCACCATATTTTCCGTCGTTAGTTCTTGCCCCACCTCATTGTTCAGTTAACATGAACATTATTAAATTTATTTGAATTATTAATCTTTATTTAAATGTATTATAATTAATTATTTTAATAACGTAAGCATGACACAATACCATTTAGGTCATACACTAGTTCATTGCATCGAAAAGAATGCGATGCGAAGTAATACGATATTTGCAAACTTGCATTGTCGTAGGTTAGTTTTAGCGATTTAGCATATATGTTTTGAAATGTACTGATATTGCAGGTCACGTATTTAAAGTCCAATTTAATGGATCAAAATTATTGCTGATTGAACTGATAGAATTTGTATATAAACCCACCAGTTTTTTATGTAATTTGTCAGTTCTTTGAGTTGCATTGACCAAGTATGCATTAATGAATGAGTCCAGTCTGGCTTATTCGCTCTCTGAATTGTACCATTAGGTGTTATTGGTTTTTAATAAACATTCTACAGTAACATCTTATTTTCACTTACTTGGGATTTACGACCCCAAGTTTGTTCATGGTCCTTCGAGCCAACCAGAAGCAGCGCCGGGAGATACTTTCTACCCGACATCAATATAATTTGGATGGTCCTTCGAGCCAACCAGAAGCAGCGCCGGGAAATACTTTCTACCCGACATCAATATAATTTGGAAGGTCCTTCGAGCCAACCAGAAGCAGCGCCGGGAGATACTTTCTACCCGACATCAATATAATTTGGAAGGTCCTTCGAGCCAACCAGAAGCAGCGCCGAGAGATACTTTCTACCCGACATCAAGATAATTTGGAATTTACGACTCCAAATTATAAATAGCACTATTTGGGACTTACAACCCCAAATTAGTACAAGAAACAAATCACACCGACGGCGAGAAGACATCGTTCGTCAACAAGAAAAAATTAAACAAAGCGTCAAATAACGCTAAAGAATGGAGCAAAAAACTAAAGAACAGAAACAGCTGGCAGAAATGATCCAGAAATTGGTCATTAACATGAAGAAAGATTCTTCAGTCCGGAAAACACCGGAATATTTATCCAATCGCAGTGAAACACTACAACAATATTGGGAAGAATTTTCCAGAACCCACGAAGAATTGATGCTGGAATTATCACAAGAGCACAATTACTTCAAGCAAAACTTTTACGATCAAGTAAAAAATCGCTACGAAGAAGCTAAGAACTATATTCAAGAATGGCAACCACCACAATTAAAAAGACCTGAAAATGAAATTTCAGGGGAAGCTAAGGAATTCAACCTAGAAGATGCAGATGCACGAACCAGTAAAACAACAAGTGATCAAGAAATTCGCCTGAGAAGACAATTCATCAAAATAAAATCACTGGAAAAAATAATTAACAACGTCACGGAAAATATAGAACAAGAAAAAACAGGACTGCATTGGGAGTATAAATTAAACAAATTATCTGGGCAATGGAATGACATCGCCAAACTCCACGAAGAAATCTTAATATACGAAACGAATTTCACAAATGAATATTTTACAATAAACATGTATGAAAATGCCGAAGAAAAATTCGAGCAAGCGACGTGCCAACTACATGAAAAAATAAGCAGCTTTATTCCAAAACGCAGCAATAATGAAAATTGGAAAAACGAGGAAACGCATGTGTCGTTACCTAGAATCACACTGCCAATATTTGAAGGTAACTATGAAACATGGACCACTTTCCACGACATATTTGTGCAAATTATTCACAATAGCAACAAATTAAGCAACGCAGAAAAAATGCAGTATCTGAAAACGTACATCAAGGGTGAAGCTAGCAAATTAATACAGCATCTAGAAGCATCCAATGCCAACTACGAGACAGCATGGGACATGATGATCAAGTGATACAACAACAAGAGAATTCTATTTACCAAATTCTTGGACAACATCCTGGAACAATCCACAACGGCATATGAATCGGCAGAAAAAATAAAGCGAATTCATGACACCACAATTGAAAGTTTACGAGCCATCAAGAACATAGGCGTAGACACAACCACCTGGGGGCCGTTAATATCGCACATAATTACAAAGAAGTTAGACAGAGAAACGAAAAAATT
>JABXWE010102617.1:0-18835 GCA_014611495.1 Limonius californicus
AGTCAAAGTTTAACTAAGAAATCTAAATTATTTTGCTGTTTTCGTTTGGTTCCTCGTAAAACGAGTGTAATTTTGCAGCATCCTATTATTACAACCAGAATTTTAGTTAACCCTGAGATTTATTTATTTAATTTAATTTTCATTTCTTTCCTAAATTCATGTTATTTTGTCTTAAAGAGTCCATTTTAATATATTGGTGTCATAAATTTGCTAAAATATTTGGAAGCACAAGAATACATGTGTGTATAATTTTATTTGGTGGATTTACAGCGAAGTTTAGTAATCATTTATGAAGATACATTTTATGAATTTAAAAGTTTATCTCACAGCAATATATATATATATATATAGGGTATCCACGAAGCACTTCCACTTTATTTATCTCTGGCAAGGGATTTCACTACTCCCCATGTTGTGTTGTGACGCCTGCTGATAATGTCCAACTAAGTAAGTAAATAAAGTGTTAATGATAGCCTACCGGAACCTCAATCGAAGATGGGCGGTTCACTACTTTGCTCGAATAAATATGTATTAATTAAAATTAATTAAAAAATACCTAGATAAAACGTGTACAACAACAAAAAAACTTACTAAAGGTCAAGATGTTATGCCTAAATAGTGACCTTCCCTACAATGCCCAACCAACCAACCGCTATTGTAATCGTTGAATCTAGTCGTCATCCGAAGAAGGTTCATGATGCAATTTGATGTCTTTTGCGTGCCAATTACCCTTGAAACGACCATCCATATCCACCAATTCGAAAGTCCAAGGCGAGAGCTTTTTCTTGGTCTTATAAGGGCCGACGTATTTCGGACCTAATTTAGCCGAATAATATTTATAAGCATTTGACAATAATTTATTCTTATGCCAAACCATCTGACCTGGAAAGTAATCGACGTTTCTACGACGTAAATTGTAACCCTTTTTACTCTTCTCGTACGCCTTCAACAACCGAGTATGGATATTCTTATACAATCTTCGGAACTCTCTGGATCGTATTTGAATCTTAGGCACTTCACGCATGATCTCGACATCTTCTTCATCTTCCAACCCTTCGTTGCACTCATGAAACTTTTCTCCATCTAGTACAATTTCTCGTCCAAAATTTATAAAGTACGGCGTCAATCCAGTCGATTCATGTTTCGCAGTTCTTAAAGCACAAGCGACTTTCGCAAGATATTTGTCCCAGTCACGCTGATTATCAGAAAGGTACGAAGATATCGCCGTCTTCAAAACTCTATTAACCCGCTCTGTGGGATTCGCTTGTGGATGATACAATGCGGTAAATTTAACCTGGACCCCGTAATTATCAGTCAGATTACTAAATTCCTTACTACGGAATTGCACTCCATTGTCCACTACAATATATTTTGGTACGCTAAATAATAAAAATACATCTTCCTCCAGATGTCTAATAATGGCAGGAGTAGTCGCTGAATGTAACGGAAAAACTAGCGGAAATTTACTAAAATAATCAGCAACCACCAAAATATAAGTATAACCACGTTTCGAACGAGGCAAAGGTCCAACTAAATCTGCTGAAATTAATTCCCAAGGTTTCGGTATCTGCTTTCTACCCACCATAAATCCAACTGGTTTTTTCTGTTCGACCTTGTGACTTATACAAATTGAGCATGATCGGATATATTTAGCCACACTAAAACGTAATTTAGGCCAGTAATAATTTTGCGAAATACGGGCAACTGTTTTGGCAACCCCCAAATGTGCAGCAGTAGGAACATCACGATTTTGGCGAATAATTTCCCTACGTTAACTACGTTAACCAATTTCCACAGCTTACTGTTGTCATCCAATCCAGGATATAAATTTTCCACTCTCTTATACAACCTGTTACCTTTAACACGCCAGTCAGCATACCGTTTTGGATTTCCAACCACCAACGTACACATATTCCAATACCAACTATCTTTGTTATTGGAGCCATCAATATTAACTATATCCAAAACCGGAACTGATGTCGACAAAGCATCAGGAACTACATTATCCTTTCCTTTTCGATGGACAACTTCGAAACTATATTGCTGTAATCTAACAGCCCAACGAGTCAACCTTCCACTGGGATTCTTTAAATTATTCAGCCAAACTAACGAATAATGATCCGTAATTACCTTGAAATGTGAACCTTCAACATAAGGCCTAAATTTCTCTACAACCCACAATACTGCCAAACACTCTAATTCAGTTGTTGTGTAATGACGTTCAGCTTTACTAATTGATTTGCTAATGTAGCTGGTTACTCTATCACCTTCAGGATATTCTTGGCTCAGAACAGCACCCAATCCAAAGTTTGACGCATCAGTTTGAATAACAAAAGGTTTGCTAAAATCGGGACAAGTCAAGACAGGCGCAGAAACTAAAAATTCCTTGATTGTTTTCAAGGCAAGGTCACAGTCCTCTGACCACACAAACTTTACTCTCTTTTTCAAAAGGTTCGCCAACGGAGCTGCGAGCGCTGAAAAATTTGGTACAAATCTGCGATACCAAGACGCTATTCCCAAAATTCTACGTACCTCTGTAATGTTCGTGGGATTAGGTATATTCAAAATAGCCTTTACTTTATCTGGATCTACATGTAAGACATTTTTCCCCACAATATATCCTAAATATCGAAGTTCTGGCTGAACGAATTTACATTTTTCTCTACTAAAAGAAAGACCAGCGGTTTTAATACGGTCAAAAACAGTTTCTAAAATATCTAGATGTTTCTCAAAAGTGTCCGTAACAATAATAACATCGTCTAAATACGCAAAAACGTAGGGGTGTAATTCTGAACCCAAAACGTTATCAATAAATCTTTGCCATGTCGAAGGAGCATTGTGAAGGCAAAATGGAAGACGATTGAAGTGATAAAGGCCACGGTCCGGTACTACAAAAGCTGTAAATTTCTTCAAATCTTCTGCCATCGGAATTTGCCAATAAGCTGATTTAATATCCAGCGACGACATAAATCGCGCATCACGAAGCTTGTCTAAAATATCTGAAACGTATGGCAAAGGATAAGCATCCCGTTCAGTAACCGCATTCAGCTTTCGGTAATCCACACAAAAACGATAACTATTGTCGCGTTTTTTAATTAAAACGATTGGTGACGCCCAAGGAGAATTTGACGGTTCCACAATTCCATCTTTCAACATACTGTCCAATTCAGCATCAATTTGTTTTTGTATTACCGGAGAAACAGGATAGTACCGTTGTTTTATTGGTTCAGCTGAGGTCTTTATCTTGTGCTCGACTACCTTAGTACACCCAATACCTTCACTCATTGTCATAAACTTAGTGTCTAATAATTTTGTAAGGGCTAAAGATTGTTCAACAGTCAAATCAGTGTGTCCCACAATAGCATTCACAAAAACTTCGGACAAGTTGTCAAAATGCCATTCCCGTTGTCTAAGATTCGGAACGATTTCCATACGTCTCCAAAAGTCTATTCCCAAAATCAAAGTATGTGGCAGTGAAGGAATAACTAACGTCTCGAAAATTTTCACTTTCCGCCTTAAACTAATGGGAAGTAAAACCACCCCTAACACAACACAACTTTCCCCATTTGCCACCGTACATACTTGAGTCGGAGATTTTCCTAACGGTAAACCCAAACTTCCCAACAGTTCCCAACCTTTACGATCGCGAATGGTTTGATTGGCCCCCGAATCCAATAACCCCAACAAAACCTTTCCCAAACACTTCCACTTCCAGATATGGGCGTTCATCCCCCTGTAGTTGCGCAAACAAAAAATCCAACATTACCCCTGAATTATGGACCAAGATTTTTTTCGAAGGAGAGAGGTCAGATCCTTGATCTTCTATCTGCCTCTTCTGGCTATTACAACTGTTGCAGGTTCGTTCAGTAACCCCCGATTTTCCACATTTAAAACATCTCTTGTTTAAAGGTTGCTGACATCTGGTAGCTATATGACCCCCTAGTCCACAATTCCAACAATTAACTTCGTTAATAGCTGCTACTTCTCGACGTACCCCTATCCTTGATGTGGAGGGCAAAGGTTCGTTATAAACGCATGCTAAATCCGGTTCAAGGGTTTTCCCTGCTAACTTTCTAGGTGGAGGTACAAATTCCTCTACGGAGGCCTTCCGTGCTTCAATTTGTCGACCTAACTTCAATAACTCTGGGATCGAATTGACTGCAACTAAGCTAAGCTTGTCTTGATAAAAAGGGGCTATATTCCTCATCAATACTTTCAATCGAAACGCTTCGGAAACACAACCATTCATCCGACTAAACATGTTCTGTATAACCGCTACATATACCCCTATCGATTCACTCGGACCTTGCGTTCGTTGCTTGATCTCTTCTAATAATTTATCGTCATAATTGTGAGGTTGGAATTCTTTCCGTAAGAATTTTACTAAATCGTCCCAATTGTCAACAGTGTCCTTATACGCACGATACCAAATCAAAGCTTTCCCAGTAAAAAGATCTAACGCTGAATCAAATAATCCTTCCAACGAAATATTACGAGCTACTCTCAACTCTTCCACTCGCTCGATAAACGCACTCAACGACAGCTCATCTCCATCCCCGGAAAACTTTAATCCCCATTGGCTCACAGGTACAGGCTTAATGTCCCCCGTAGAATATAAAAAAGAAGGACCTGGGCGACTGGCTCGAACAGGAGTCGACGTTTCCTGAATTGAAGGGTCCCCAGAACCACCTATGTTTGTAGACAAAGCTATCAGGCTGGCTTCAAAAGATTGCAACTCCTGCGCTAAATTCGTTTTGCATTTTCCTAATTGGCCCAACAATTCTTCCTTAACCTTCCCCTCTTCGTCCCTATCCACAATCATACGGCTTATACGATGATGATTTTGCTGCTAAGTTTTTTGTAAGCACCCCCATGGATTGAGTCTTCAAAGTCGTCCACCAATTCCCTCAACTGTTTAAGGCCCAACACTATTGCCTCTTGGTCCTCGGAAAAAGAAAACGGATGTGCAGGAAATTCGAAATATTTGTCCCCCTTTTCCTTCTTAATGGCAGCCCTCAACAATTTTTTTAAGTTATCCAAATTACCTTCCGCCTTTACTCCACGGATACTTAACTCGTACGCAATTTCGGACGTGTTTAAACGATCGATATCCATCGTGTACGTCGTAAACTAATAAACTAATCTAAACAATTACTCTAAGAACTTATAATTGGCAACCAATGTACAACTTTTCCTAAATAATACTAAATAATGTTAACCCAAAAAAACAAACCCGTGCTGCAATTGTCTTAAAATTTTACCAAACAATTTTTATAACTACAAACTGTATGTAATCTAAGTAAATTACAACTTGTAAATTGTAAATTTGTAAATTGCCTCACAACGTTGGGCGCCACTTTTTCTGTGACGCCTGCTGATAATGTCCAACTAAGTAAGTAAATAAAGTGTTAATGATAGCCTCCCGGAACCTCAATCGAAGATGGGCGGTTTACTACTTTGCTCGAATAAATATGTATTAATTAACTTTTGTTAATTACCTGAAAAAAAGAAGGGCGCCAACGGCTAATAATAAAATTAGCTACCATTAACTCAGATGTCGATTGGTTAGCCGTATCCACAGTGTATTGCTTACTTAATACTTTACTACAGAAACGATGCTGGGTAAAAGTAAATAACAAACACAATTGCAGCAACAATATTTAATATGAGCAAAAATAAATAAATATGTAGCATATAACAGTAAACCCAAGTTTGCAACAATAATAAATATAATAGAATCGTCCCTGTATCGGTTCACAAGTACGCGATCACTCAATACAGCCCAAAATAATAAACTCAAGGAAGAATAAAAATACTGCGTTTTACAACCCAAACCAACGCCCTAATGTCGCATCCTACACTCATTTCGCGAAAGGCCTTTCAGAGTACAGCATAGTTCAAAGAAAATCAAAAAGCGCTGTGAAACCCGAACAAAACGCAATACTACCGCTCCTGTTGACTCACGCTGTATATACAGTGAAACTACCGTGATTATGTACGCGAATACTTGTACAAATTAACAATCTAAAGAATTATTGACTGTAAAGTAGTTGTAACACTCTGTACAATGACAACGTAGTTCTTACTTATCCCAAAAATATAAATAAATTCAGACAAACACAAGATTATTTACAATAACTTGAAATTATCAGGAATAAACATAATTTTGCACTTCCCTTGTCTTAATCTGGTCTGGAAATTCCTGGAACAGCTCCGCGTCGCACGTGTTCTCGATGTGACAGCAGGTATAACTTCTAATTCTGGTTTCTCGTAGACAGCAGACTTTTCCATAGGAAGCACCAATTCTTCAGACGAATTTTACCGTCTCCAAGTTGCCTAATTTTGAATACAAGTAAAAGTTAGGACAGCTATAATTTAAAAGACAAAGGAAACTCACCAATCGGACTTACGATTGACACGACCAAAATCCAGAATAGAACGAAACGTCGATTATAATGACAATAACTGTCGATAGCGTAATCTCACAATCAACTAATGATCACGCTATAAATGATGATCTTTCCAGAAAATCGAGATAACTCTAAGCAAAATGCTTTTACGGGAAATCAACTCAACGACACGTTCGTTTACTCTCAGAAGCAGCGAATCAATCAACCGGAAATGCTGTCTTCCAAAAATTAATCATGCGTAGTAAGTCAAAATGTTACTAAAGAGAGATGCGAGCTAGAGTGAAATGGGTTGCGGACAACAAAGGCGAAAATACCGTTACAGTGTTGGCATCTTGAACCTCTTTGGTGACAGTACGTCTCCACGTATTCCTTGAACGTCCTCTACTTCTTCTTGTTAACGGGTTTCATTCAAGGGTCACCTTTGTGATATTGTCATGGTCCTTCCTTAACCTATGCTCTAACCAATTATTCCATTTACGTCTTTTGATTTCTTCGGTTAGTTCTATCTGAGTTGATTTCTCCCATAGTTCTTTATTTGTTATCGTTCTTGGCCAGAAGATTCTGCGGATTCGTCTAAAACCATTGTTGAGGAAGGTCCTTTCAAGGTTTCACATCCGTATGGAAGGACCGACTTCACATTGGTGTTAAAAAATCAGATTTTAGAATTTTTTTGAATACACTTGGAGCTCCATATATTGCTCAGCATTCCAAAAGCTTGCTTTGCTTTGGGAATTCTTTGTTTTACGTCTGCCTCAGCACCTCCTTTCTTATCCAGTATACTGCCGAGGTAGCGTAATTCCTGGACTTGTTCGATTTCTTGACGATCAATAGTGAAATTCGAGTATTGCATGACATTTCCTATTCTCATTCCCTTAGTTTTTGAGATATTTATCTTAACCTTCGTATTACCAAGTGCGTTTTATTACGTTGCTCATCGGACGGGGAGTGTTTACACCCCATTAATTTTTTATAATAAATTGCTTGTTTTTTGTCATTCTAATCCCTTTATTTGTAAGCTGTTACGTATTTTAAAAAAGTACATAGCTATTTAAACAGTTCAGTTCTAAAAAGTAGTACACTAAATGAATAACTACAAACTCGAAGTAAACATAGAAAAGTAAAATGTACTTAATTGCTATTTTTACAAGTTTCACATAACAAAATAGTGTTTACATGTACTTTACAAAAAAATTGTGTACAGTTATCGCATTTGGTTCTCACTTTTCTGTCACGGGTTCTATCACACGGTTTGCAGCGGCCTTGTACTGGAAGATCATTCGCAGGCACGTTCTCATTTACTGGGATAACTTTGTTCATGTCTTGCAGAATGATTTAAAACGTTGATGGAGACGATGATTATTTTGTAAACGAGCTTGCATATGTGGTACCACTAATTCCTTCCCCAGATCTAATAAAAATAATTTTCTGCGTGATAATCTGCGTGGGTGTCGATATACATGAAATATACATAAATGTACATCCTGCCGTATCGATCATGTCCATGAAGATTATTAAAGGCCTTCTTAAAGTTTTACTTCTGGCAGTATATTCTGCAGACATTTTATCTAATGTGCCCACCGACCCTTTTGTTTTGTTGTAATGCAAAATAATGGCCGGTTTATAGTTTTCATCTGGTGATGCGATGTTATGTTCATGGTGCTCACTTGACCACAAAACTACACTTTTTCCTTTTTTGGGCACATAGGAAACTAGAGTAAACTTATCTGTGAATCCAAAAATAGATGAAAATTCGGGTCGTTCCCTATTAGGCAAAAATGAGGTCGGGACGAAACCCTTATTTTTTCGTACAGTACCAAATAGTGTAAGGTTACGTGATAGTAAGTCCTGTGCTAGTTCAATACTTGTAAAGAAGTTATCTGTGGTTATACCATAACCTACATCTAGATGTTCTGTCATTTCTAGAACTACTCTTCGCCCTTGCTCCTTTTCAGGTGCTTGATTTAGTTTTCCCGTATACACCTGCAGATAATGGCAATAAGCATTTTCGTTATAAGCTAAAACCCATAATTTGATGCCGTACCTATGAGGTTTAGATTTTGTGTACACTCTAAAGGGGCATCGGTTTCTGGTTGCTACAAGTTTTTCGTCAACAGTAAGATGACCACCTGGATAATAACCTTTAACCACTGGTTCTTTATTGGAGTGAAGAGCACCAGAAATTAGTAATAAGCCTATGAACGCATACATTTCTGTTTCATTTGTGTCTTGCCAAATTGCTGTGTTTTCATGTTTATCATTATAAGAATTCCACCGAGCACCTGCTTTTTGATTGGTATACTGCACTACAATGCGAACAATTTCTGGCGGTAGAAAAAATTTGAAATAATTAGCTTCAGTGGCTGAATTCACTAAAACCCTAAAACCAGACTTATGTTTCAAAACATTTTCTATCTTTCGGCTTTTGTGCCTAGGCCCAATTTCATTCCCAAACCAAACCATTTTTAGATGTTATTTTCTTATTATTTACGTCGGAATGTCATTTTCAGCTTAAGAGAGAGTACTCCTTACATCACTCAGTTCTTCAACATTGTCCCCAATTCTAACACATCTGAATAACTTTCGCCTTCAAGATTGATGTTTTCAGCAAGTTCTTCTTGCCTTGCTTGCGTAAGGTAACGACTTCAGGAAGCCATTTTGAGCATCAACTTGTAAACACAAGAGGCTGCCGAGAAGTAACAAACACAACTAGTTTCCTTCAATTACACTTACCACCACCTTCCGCCACCCGCGATGTTGTCGCCAGCAAACGATGGAAGCATGTACTAAAGTATTTTACCGTAAAAGCAACTTGACAACAAAAAATACAAACACTAGCAGTTGATACGTTGTTTACCAAACGGGGTGTATTCACACCCCAAGTCAAATAATGTCACACAACACAAAGTTTGGAAATTTTAGTATCCTATAATAATATTAACATGTAGAAACAATGTCCTAGAAGGACAATACCGGAAAAAACTAATTAAAAGTTATACACAACAACGTAACTTTGGGGTGTACTTACACTCCACTCGGTAATACGAGGGTTAAGGCCTACTATATTTGCATGTGTAAAAATGTTTTTTTATAATAAATTTGTCATATCTTGAAAATTACGTGATATCAAACAGATGTCATCGGCTTACTCTAGACTGGCTAATTTTGTGTTCTTTATAATATGATCCTACGTTATTCCATTATTCGGGGTAATTGTATGCGTAAGAATGTGATCAAGGACTATATTAAGCAACAAGGGTGAGAGAATACAGTCTTGTTTCACTACTTTAGTAATCTCAATCTTTTTCGTTAAGTAACCTCTATGTAAAACTTGGCATGTTGCTTTATTATATATTAGCTTTATTTTATTAATTAATTTTTCAGGGAAACCATAATTCTGTAGGATGTTCTACAGACTTTTATGTTTGAGGTTGTCAAAGACCCTTTCAAAATCTACGAAACACTGATCCACTTACCTCTTTTATCTAATCCATTGTCCCTCGCATGGTGTGGATCTGGTCTACACTTGATCTGCCAGGCCGAAAACCTGCCTGTTCCTGTCTTAATAGTGGCTCCACCTTTTTAGTGATACCTATACTGATATATAATGTAAGAAAATATTTTAGTTACACAACAAAGGAGTGTAACCCCACTCCAGTTTCAATATTCTTTAAGATCACCCTTTCTTGCTAGTTTTGTCACAATCCCTTCATCCCGATCATTAGGTATTTCTTCATTTTCCCAAATCGTTTCAATAATAGGAAGTAGTAGTTTTGCGGATAATGTGACATCTGCTTTATGCAGTGCTACGCGACTTTTGTTGTTAACAAAAGAAACTATCTTTTTAAAAACTTTATTTGTTATTACATGTAAATAAGTATACAAATCGTGGAAGAAATAATACATGTGTCATCTTTGACGTTCAGAATTATTCTTAAGATATTAAAAGTGTTACAAGCTGAACTCGCCAAACGCTGAGCTAATCTATTTATTATGTAATGCGATATGATACCTAGCTCATCTTCCTTTGAATGTGCATAAGTGTTATATATGACTCATCCATCCTTAGTTTATTTTACGTTTGAAAATAAGAAACATATAAAGATATAGAAATATAAAAATGTGTTAGAATTTGGCTTCGGCCAGTTGATTACACTGATAGTTTTTAATATTTGTTGATTTCAGCAACTTATTCATATGAAGTGATCTTTTATAATAACACAATATACATATAATTATAACTACTACAATTATTATAATGGTTAAAACTAAAGCAATAATTGTCATGATCGAGTACGATTTCTTATCTATATTATCAGATTCTAATAAGTTTTGTTCCTTTTGAATTAGGACCTGATTATTAATAATGTTTCTTGTATTAATAGGTAAAAGGTGTAGTGGCTTTATTTTATTCAAATTGGTTGTTTTCCTTTCTAATTTGTTGATGCTTGGAATTCTCATTATTTCGTTTTTATTGTACTTTCATATTAAATAGAAGGGTTTTGTGATCGATTAATACAGTACAATCACTAGTTAAATATATTGAATTAGATTTTTCTAGGATTTCCTTATAACTTTGGTCTTTGCAATTAATTTCAAGCAGTATTTTATCAGGAGTGGTGATCAGCCACTGAATTTATTAAGAAGATCACCTGTAAGTATTTTCGAACACTCAACTCGTGCTCAGGGGCAAAACATTATTCTATTGGTAAAAAACCAATGCATACAAGGCTTAAACGCCAACTTCCTCAAGACCAGTGTTGGGTAAGATACTTTTTTTGTATCTAGATCCAGATACAGGTACTTCTAAAAAAGTGTATCTAGTTACAGATACAAGATACATTTTACTACGTGTATCTAGATACAGATACAAGATACTTTAAAATGTATCTAGATCCCTCTCAGATACAAATTAGATACCTGCTTTAAAAAATTACACTTCCAGAAATGGAATCGCGCATAAACCATGATAATATTATTTTTAAAGAAAATCTGATGGAATTTAGGGTTGTTAACAAATCGATAATAATAATAAGACACAAAATAATTACTAGAGAACATTTTATTGGGATAGCCATCCAGTATCGCTGGCACTTCCAAAAATGCACTTTCGTTATCATTCATTCTTCTAATTGTAGCACTAGAATTGATTCTGTACTTGTCCACTACTTTTATTTATACTGAGAAAACTTCAAGTTTTGTCAAGACTTTAGATAAGCCTACCGCTCGGTTATTACTTATGAGATTTGCTTGGAAATTCCCAATATCGAAAACAGCAAGGGCGGTTATTGTAATTTGTATAGCCACAATAGGTAAATGTATACTTAAAATCTTAAGCTTCTTACAGTTCTTATCTCCTCAAAATGGGGATGTTTGTATGCTTATTACCATTACCTATCTTAAGACGTATTTGGGGTTTTCTGCTAAAAGTAAACCCTAAAATTTAAATGTCCAAAATGTCCTAAATTTTAAATTGAAGAAATGTTTTAATAAAATTCGAAAACTACATAAAATAAATTATAATTCTTGAATGTATCTAGGATCTTTTATTGTTTAATGAAAAAGATACCGCTTAATAGGATCTAGATACAGATACAAGATACCATTTTATAAACGTATCTAGATACAGATACTAGATACTTGAATAGTATCTAGATCCAGGATCTAGATACATGTATCTAGATACTACCCAACACTGCTCAAGACATTTACTATTAATTAAGTGAATTTAAATAAACTAATGTTAAACAAGTAATTTAAAGATTGGGGAACCTCACGGTTACCTCGTTAGAAATAGGGTAAAGTTAAAGTGTTAAATATTATCACCACTGTCTTGTATAGCATTTTGTATGCTGAACTGATATTATGTAAAAAAAAAGAGGTATCGACCTGGATGATTTCTGAATCGATTAGTTCGAATAGGTAGGGATTACAGGATTGGTTGCTCGAGAGAGATAGGAGTTGCGTTTCAATTTTACTATTCGGTATATTGAAGTGGTCCCTTTGATTACAAAAATATTGATTTGGTGTTATTAATTTACATTGATTTATATTGATAGGTATAGATTCTACGTTGCCGAATAAGAGCATATTGTAGGTGGGTATTATCATTCGATAAAGAGTTTTTTCTAGATAAATTGGAAATGGAATTAGTTCAATTATCTTAAAATTCTTGTTCTTTTGAACAAGCGGGATTTCGAATATAAAAGTTATTCTATTTTTTATTTGGTAAACTTTAGTGATCATTATTTTTTCATATAAATGGAGTGATTCAGGCTTTATTGGATAGGGTAATTCTAAAGCATTATCTTGATTTTGAGATAGGAAGTTTTGAATAGAATTCAGATTTTCAATAAGTTTTTCGTTTTCTAACAGGGAGAGGTGCATCTGTTGGTTTTGGGAGAACGTGAGGGCGTTTTCGAGTTCTGGCCAATTGTTAAAGAATAGTTGTAGTGAGAATAGCGTTTCTATTAAGATAATTTCAATGTTTTGTTATGTTTACATTTTTATGTTAAGTTTCCTGTCCATGTTAGGTGTATGTTTGGTTGCATACGATTGGGATTTCGGTGCGCGGTTTGTGACCTTGTTAGTTTGAATTTCTTTGCTTCTTGACATTTAGGGAATTTTAAATAATTTTGTAAGTGTAGGTGTAAATTTGGGATTTTTGAGGCGGGGGTGTTTCCTGTTGAAAAGATTCTTCAGGACTTCCTTCTTGATTGTCACGGTGTGCAGTTGCTTTGCTAGTAATGTTACGCTGATTAATGAAAGATTTTTATATCTGCGAATATTTCGGATTCAGTTAATCATCCAGTTCTGAAAGAGGATTTATGCATTATTTGGTTTAGTGTTTTGGTGGTTGAATAAATTCTCGAGGGTTTTATTGCCCGATTAAATACATTACCAGTACCCGTCTATTACGGTCGCCGCATGGTTTCGTGATAGTGTATCACGCTCTTGGACCCGTATCTCTGAATCTGCCTGTGGACCACTTTCCTGTAGCCGATCTTCGTTTTCTGGGATCCTCGACTAGAGAAGAGTTTGTCTGTTTTGGAAGCCGTATTTTACCTTCCTGAATTACCTGCCCGTTCCTGAAGAAGAAGTCATCTTCGTAAACCTGGGGAACGTTAGTCTTCGGTATCGCTGTGATCAAGCCGTTTGGACACTCTCAGAAGCTCAGGTTAGACTTTATCACTTTATCTTCGATTGTTGTTCTGGATAATTGAAGGACGTGGGGTCGTCCACAAATTTATGCCCGTGTATAACCTAGAAGAAGTTCTGCCTGTTATGTGTTTTGGTCTGATTATTGTGAATTAGTAATTTTGTATTTTAATCTTTTATTTCGGTTATCACTGTGTTTAGCAACAAATTATTTAGTTCACTTACCGTTATTTATCAACCTGTTTAGCAGAAGTATTCACTTACGTCTGTTTTATTTTATTGTTTACATTTTGCGATCAGCTGATTTACATTTCAATTTGTGCGTATTTTGCCGTAGTGGATATTGTCCCGGCTGTTATAAAATTGGATATATGGGAAATTTTGATTCTGTATAACTTTTATATTTATGTTACGAGTAAGGGGATGCGGATTTTAGATTTATTTTGGGTCTCTACTCGAATTCCCGTTATTGCGTATCGGGTATTTTTAACGCTGCATTGTACAAGGCCTTGGATAATTTTCCCCAGCGTTCGGATTGCGGTAATTTTAAGTTTGGGTAGTTTACTATCTTTGCCTTTAGATCTGTTTTGTGATTCAGATCAGTCATTTAGGGGTTTTATCCGCTGAACTGTTCCTCCTTGCTTTCTTACGTCATATGTAAGGAACGTATTTTTGTTTGCCTCCCAAAATCTAATTTTATTTTAAACTTTGTAAGTTTCCTTTAACTTTACAACTTGGGCTTCACCCAAGTGTGATTCAGTTGCGTTTATTTAATACAATTATATACAGGGTGTACCATTGCATTGGTCATCTCTTTTATATGTATGTTTATTGAACCTATTTACAGGGTGTATAATTTTACATTGGACTTATATTATATGATATTTAATTTGTGGTTGATTTACATACAGGTTGTTTGCCAATTAGTGACCAATATATTATTTTCAGTTTATTATATTATTATATAGTAACATCAATTGTTGCGCTTTATTGTGTCTTGTTTCCTTGTTTATGTTTTTATTGGAACCGTTGACGTTCGTTCTGCGAGGTAAGAGTTTACCCTTATGTGGATTCGGTAAGGTAGGTCTGATTTATCGCTGCACGACGACTGGTGAAGTAGAATCCTGGCGCCCTTTGAAGATTGTTAGTTTGAAGATCATTTTCACCCACCCCGCGTCGCAGACTGAGAGAGCCGTGGTGAAATCACCGATACGTGCAGTGAGTTACCCGTGGGTAGAATATTTCGGTGTTTGCAAATTTGTTACCAGAAAATGTGTTGGTCTTGTTAATTTGTATTGTTGTTCCCGTGCGCAGGTTTTTGGTTTCCATAGTAAATCGATTTTTTATGTTTTCGTTGATTTCTAAAAGTTATTTAATGTGATCAATAAGTGTTTCTTGATTAGCCTTTAAAATTAGTATGTTTATCATTCAGGGTTTCATTTATCATATGAGTGTGTTCCAACAATATTTTGGAGTTTAAATTTGTTTTATCGGATAATTTTGTCATAGTGTTTTCGTATCGTTTTCCGTCTTCTGAATCTAAATTTCCTGTTAAGAATTTTATTACGGTTCCAAGACCGCCTATAAGTCCACGTTTTGTTTTAACATGAAAATCGGGAAATATTTGCTGTTTGATTTTATCAAGTTTTCTTACGTACTCTTGTATCATGGTTAAAATGTTATAAAAAGGTAATCTAATGTTAAAGCTAGGATCATGATTAATAAGTTCTACTTCACTAATAAGCATATATATGTTAACTTGCTTTTCAAATTGCCCGCCGTACCGACTACTGCCGAGCCTCCCGGAACGGAACCGAGGGAATCGGCGCAAGTCAAGGGACGCAGGAGCAGTTCGGGAGAAGTAGCAGAGCGTTCGTTTGTTGAGTTGTGCGCTCCACTATATAACAATTGTTAAAAGGAAATAAAAAGTGTAATTGAGTTGTAGTTGCGTTTTGTTTGAGAGCTTGTTACCTTCCACCGTTAACATATATATTATTAGTAAGCACATCATAATTATTGATTATAATCTCGTAATCTACAATTTGGATCAATGTCCATATATTTTCTTTGATCAAGGCTTCTCCTACGTGCTGGTGGGTAAACACCACGGTTGTCTGTTAAGTCATTGATGGTGACGTCTCCGTTGGTTGGTCCAATCAAGCTTGTAATTAAGATGACGTAGAAGGTCCTGTATCAGCTAAGGTAGTTTTATGGGTTTTAAGTTCGTTGGCATGTCGTTTAGTTATTGCGTCAGTCGCTATGTCTTTAAGCTCATATATATTATTGTCTAGAATTTTAATTATTTTGAACGGGCCTTTAAATTTGCTTAATTTTTTATTCCTGATTTCTGTTTTTAGGTAGACTTTTTAGTCCAGTGAGAAGGTGGGGTTTGCACGTGACTTGTTAATTTTTTCATATCGTATTTCCTTTGTTTGTTGCTGTTCATTTTGCAAACTTTGATATAGGTTGTCCATGACCTTCTTATGGTCTGTGACGTATGTTTCGTAATAACGTTGGTCGCATAACTTATAAGGATCGTGGGTTTCGGTATGGCCAAATAGAATTTCGTTGGGGGGTGTGTATTAAATTTGAGTGGATCGTGTTATTGTACGCCATTATGCAGTAGGGCATTCTCTTTGCTTCTTGTATATTTTTGATCAGCCTAAAGTGTTCTACAAGGGTTGAATGTAATCTTTCTATATTTGCATTTGGCTCGTGATGTCTAGGGGTGGTAATGTGTAATGTTACGTTGTGAAGTTTTAAGAATTTTTTGAGGGTTGCACTGTTAAATTCGTTATCTGCGGATATTTGGTGGGGTATCATATACTGAGCAAAATATTTAAATAAAGTGTCTGCTATCTCAGTTTGGTTACTGGATTCTAATAAGTATGCTTGTGCATATTTGCTAAAGGTATCTATTATTGTAAGGTACTTTAATTTATTAATTTGGAATATATCAATGTTCAAATTTTGAAAAGGTTTCTGAAAAGTCTCGGTAAGACTGAAAGGTAATTTGTGTGGTTTTCGATTTCGTTTTTCGGTATGGGAGATATCGCAATTGTTTATATATTCGTCAATGCCTTTGATTATGGTTTTCCAAAAGTAGTTGCGTTTAATGTGTTCTTGGGTCTGTAATATGCCGCGATGATTTGTTTTTCCTAAATGGTGGTCCTGAATTAATTGGAGTCTTGCTTCTACGTCTCTAACGTATATAACTGAATTGGTGCGTTTGTGAAATTTTGGGGAATTTTCATTTGAGATTTCGAAAATAAATTTAGAAAATTCTTTATATACGTTTTCATTATTTAAAAGGCAAAAATTATTAGTGTTTGGTTTACAGTTATCCATAAGCAATGTCGTGAACGTTCTATGACACTTGCTCCTGTAATAAATATTGCTATATGTATGTATCCTTCGAAAGTGGTAATTCTTATAGGTTTGGGTAAAACTATTGAGAAAAATTCTATTTGATTTTTATGGTATTGAAGTGGTAGCTCACTAAAATCCATGGAAGGGGTAGAACTGTCTTGAGAGTGTATGCTATTTGATTTTGAAACTGTAGGCATTTTGACATTTGTAATTGAAGTTGTAATTGGTTTTTGTTTTAATTTACTTGATGGCGGTTTAATCTGTATGTCTGATATAATGTTGATCTTAGGTTTTGTTTCGTTATCGGGTTCATCTAGCTGTTCCGGAAATTGTAATATCTTCTTCTTTCGCAAACTCCTTTTGCCCTTTCAGGCGTCGGATAGTGGGTCTGGTCCCCCTTTTGTCCATTCTTTCCACGCTTTCCTGTCTTGCGCTAAAATTTTCATTTCTGCTAAGGTAGTCCCTTTTGACCTTCCTATGTCCTCTATTTGATCCAACCATCTTCTTCTTGGTCTTCCTCTTCTGTTTCTGTTCGGTTTTCCCATTTCTAGTATTTTCTTTGGTAGTCCTTCGTTGTCCATCCTCAATATGTGTCCATACCAGTTTGTTTGTTTTCTTTTTATTGTTTCCATTATTGGTGGTTGTTGGATAATCTCCCTTATGTGCTCATTCCTTTCATGTTCCCATTTAGTGATTCCCGTGCTCTTCCTTAGGTGTTTCATTTCTATAGCATCTATTTTCCCTTCGTGCTTTTTCTGTAATGTCCAGTTCTCCGCTGCGTATGTGATTATGGGTAGTGTAACTGTATTGTGGATTTTTGTTTTAACCTCCGTGTTAATTTCCTTATGGCCTAGAATTGTTTTGTTCAGCGAATGGTATAACCTCGTTGCTTTATTTGCCCGATTGGTTAGATCTGCTTCTATCTTGCCGTCACTGGTTAGGATGGTCCCCAGGTATTCCATTGTCGTTACTCTTTCTATTGGTGCATTTTTACATGTAAGCTCGTTATTCCCGTTTTCTTTCTGCATTTCATTTATTATCATCACTTTTGTTTTCTTTGTGTTTATTTCCATCTTCAAGTTTTCTATCTCATTCGCCCAGTTGTATAAGAGGTTCTGCATTTTTCTTCTCGTGTCGGCTATTATGACTACATCGTCTGCATACATCATACTGTTCATTGTAATGGGTTGTAGGTTCCTGTATCCTACCACTGTGTTAAGTCCTTCTTTGGTCTTTATTGTTTTTAGTATTTTTTCCATCATGATTATGAACAGCAGTGGGCTTAGGTTATCTCCCTGCTTTATTCCTCTTTTAATCTCAAATTCTTCTGATTTGTGCCCCGCTATTTGTACTTTGCTTTTTACTTTGTTAATCGTGCTTCTTATAACTCGTATGAGCTGGTTTGGTACTTCTAGCTCCCTTAGGATCTCCCATAGTGCTTGTTTATTTACTGTATCAAATGCAGCTTTCAGATTGATGAAAGTTATGTACATCTCTTTATCCTCTTCTATTGCCTTATGTATTAGGGATCTTAATATGAAGATGTTTTCGTTTGCTTGTCTGCCTGGTCTGAATGCCGCTTGTTCTTCCTCTAGTTTATGCTCTACATATCCCCTTAGTCTCTTCTCTAGAATTCTTGTGAACAATTTATGTGTTGTTTGAGCTAGGCAGATGGCTCTGTAGTTCTCGCATTTTGATGAATCACCTTTTTTGTGTATTGGTATGATCAAATTTGTTTCCCATTCTTTTGGTATTCTTTCTTGGTTCCATACTTCTTTGAATAGGTCCCATAGCCAATCCTTTCCTTTGTCCCCTAACCCTTTTAACATTTCCGGGACTATCTCGTCTTTGCCACTTGCTTTCCCAATTTTTAGTTTATGGATTGCTTCCTGTATTTCTTC
>JABXWE010102618.1:0-17466 GCA_014611495.1 Limonius californicus
TTTCTGTTCGGTTTTCCCATTTCTAGTATTTTCTTTGGTAGTCCTTCGTTGTCCATCCTCAATATGTGTCCATACCAGTTTGTTTGTTTTCTTTTTATTGTTTCCATTATTGGTGGTTGTTGGATAATCTCCCTTATGTGCTCATTCCTTTCATGTTCCCATTTAGTGATTCCCGTGATCTTCCTTAAGTGTTTCATTTCTATAGCATCTATTTTCCCTTCGTGCTTTTTCTGTAATGTCCAGTTCTCCGCTGCGTATGTGATTATGGGTAGTGTAACTGTATTGTGGATTTTTGTTTTAACCTCCGTGTTCATTTTCTTATGGCCTAGAATTGTTTTGTTCAGCGAATAGTATAACCTCGTTGCTTTATTTGCCCGATTGGTTAGCTCTGCTTCTATCTTGCCGTCACTGGTTAGGATGGTCCCCAGGTATTTCATTGTCGTTACTCTTTCTATTGGTGCATTTGTACATGTAAGCTCGTTATTCCCGTTTTCTTTCTGCATTTCATTTATTATCATCACTTTTGTTTTCTTTGTGTTTATTTCCATCTTCAAGTTTTCTATCTCATTCGCCCAGTTGTCTAAGAGGTTCTGCATTTTTCTTCTCGTGTCGGCTATTATGACTACATCGTCTGCATACATCATACTGTTCATTGTAATGGGTTGTAGGTTCCTGTATCTTACCACTGTGTTAAGTCCTTCTTTGGTCTTTATTGTTTTTAGTATTTTGTCCATCATGATTATGAACAGCAGTGGGCTTAGGTTATCTCCCTGCTTTATTCCTCTTTTAATCTCAAATTCTTCTGATTTGTGCCCTGCTATTTGTACTTTGCTTTTTACTTTGTTAATCGTGCTTCTTATAATTCGTATGAGCTGGTTTGGTACTTCTAGCTCCCTTAGGATCTCCCATAGTGCTTGTTTATTTACTGTACCAAATGCAGCTTTCAGATCGATGAAAGTTATCTACATCTCTTTATCCTCTTCTATTGCCTTATGTATTAGGGATCTTAATATGAAGATGTTTTCGTTTGCTTGTCTGCCTGGTCTGAATGCCGCTTGTTCTTCCTCTAGTTTATGCTCTACATATCCCCTTAGTCTCTTCTCTAGAATTCTTGTGAACAATTTATGTGTGGTTTGAGCTAGGCAGATGGCTCTGTAGTTCTCGCACTTTGATGAATCACCTTTTTTGTGTATTGGTATGATCAAATTTGTTTCCCATTCTTTTGGTATTCTTTCTTGGTTCCATACTTCTTTGAATAGGTCCCATAGCCAATCCTTTCCTTTGTCCCGTAACCCTTTTAACATTTCCGGGGCTATCTCGTCTTCGCCACTTGCTTTCCCAATTTTTAGTTTATGGATTGCTTCCTGTATTTCTTCTTTCGTTATTTCTGGGAGATCTTTTATATTTTCGTTCTCCCTTTGCATTTCCTCAGCTGTGTCTCCGAATTTTTCTTCATAAAATTCTTTCCATGTTTCTAAAATTTCCTTAATTTCCACTTTGGGTTCGTTATGTTTATTGTATATGGCTCTCACTTCTTTTTGATTTGTTCCTCTTAACCTTTTGACAGTTGTCCAGAATTTTTTCTGGTTTACTCTGTAGTCATGTTTATGGATTTACAAATAATATCTGAACGTCCAAGAAAACAAAACTCGCCGCCGTTGACGCACGATATTTAGGATATTTCAATAAATCTGTGTGGCCAATGGCGCAGAGTGTACAGGAAAAATACAGTATTAATATCTTTTTACAATAAACAATAAACAAATGGCGACTGAAGATCGCTTTTAGGTTGCATAAAACAAGTTCAATAACGTGGAATTTTGCAAGTTTGCGCGAGAAAAAAAAAGGTTTCTTTTACACTGCACAAAAAAACTGGTTCTTTACCTTGAATTCCGGCGGAGGCAGGCACAATTCCGGGGGAATTGATTTCCAGATGCAGGTACAGTCCGTTGGTAGGTACTCTCCTGGGGAAGCAGATTATTCCCAACAGGATCAGTTGAATTATTTCCAACGGGGACAGTCGACTTAGAGGGCAACAGGAATTTCAAACGCTTGTATCACCAACAGACTCAACAATCACATTTTCACGGATTCAAACGCTTTTATCCGAATGAATCGAAGAAAAAAACGATCATACTTGATTGTTCTATAATCTATAACCAGGCTACACTGTTAAACTTATTAGGTCCGACTTCGTTGAAATGATACTAATTGCCTAAAGCAGGGGTTCCCAACCGGTGGTACCACTGGTGGTACGCGTCACGTGGCCTCGTCCCGCCAACCGGGCGCCGACTATCCTCTCCTCTGCCGCGCTTCACCTACTGTTCCGCTCCACTGGCTCCGCGATCGCCAGTTTGTATCCAGCAGTGTGAGCGTTTACATCAACGAGAACGTCGAGAACAGTGGTGATTAGTCAGATAGATATAACGTTTTCATGTTGTGTTAAGCATCACTAACTGTTGTGTGTGATTTTGTTGTGCTTCCATAATAAACTATGAAGCGGTTTCTGGTAAACCCTGGGACTTCAAAGGATAGTGTTAAAAAACCTAAACCGCAGGCCAATCGTAAATACGACGAAAGCTACTTACGGTATGGTTTTATTGTAAAGTCCGGCACAGAAAACAGTGACAATCCCATTCCTCAATGTGTTGTTTGTTTCGAAACGCTTTCGAAACAAAGCATGAAGCCTTCTCTGCTTATGCGTCACCAAAACACAAAGCACTCTCATTTGGTTGGTAAGCCGATTGAATTTTTTAAAAGAAAATCTACTTCTTTCAAGAAAAAAAATAAAGTAAGTAAGTAAGTAATTCGGTTTATTCATCAAAAACATGTTTACATTTACACATTGCATTTCAACATACAGATTTAACATAGTTAGAACATAACTTTCTAAACTGAGACAAATTGGTTGCCTGTTTGGTTTCGTCAGGCATTTCGTTATACAGTTTTAATCCTTTATAATATAAATTTTTCTGAGAGCAGGCTTTTGTTGCTGCAGGTAACCTGAAATGGTTTACATATCTTGTCTCGTAATTATGTACATCCCTATTATATACAATAAACTTATTCAAATAACTAGGTAATTTATTATTAATGAGTTTAAAAATCAAAATTAATGTATTAAAATATATTCGTTGCTTTATGCTAAGCCATTGCAAGGTTTCTAACATTAAGGCAATGTGGGTACGTTTGTTACAAGATAAAATAATTCGCATTGCTCTATTTTGCAATTTTTGCAGTCTCTGTAGGTCTCCTTCATTAGCCAGAAATAATACGCTAGCACAATAATCAAAATGTGGCGCAATAATCGTTTTGTACACTAATATTCTCGACCAAATGTTTAATTTAGAACTTATTCGTCCAAAGAAACCTATCTTTTTAGCAGCTTTTCCTACCACATAATTGACATAGTCCTTAAAAGTTAACCTATTATCTATTACAACACCAAGGTATTTAAATTTAGTTACATACTCTATTTCAACATCGTCAACCACAACATTCGTCACCGTATTGTGCAATATCCATCCGCTACTAATTATCATTGCTTTAGTTTTGGATGTGTTTAATTTAAGCTTATTAAGTTTTAACCACTCAGAAATATTTCGAAGGTCACGATTTAATTTAGTTACGGCACTATTCACATCACTATCAGCTGTTGTTATCAGGGTGTCATCGGCAAATAAGTTGATCTGGCTGTTCTTCACGGATAAGCTTATATCATTAATGTACATAATAAACAACAATGGACCCAAAATTGATCCTTGGGGGACCCCTAAACCTACTTCCTTTGCTTGAGAATCTTCTCCTTCATATCTAGTGATTTGCTGTCGTCCACATAAGTAATCTTTAAACCATCGTAATGTCGTTCCCTCAATACCGTATTTTTCCATTTTTGCCAGGAGTAAGTCTCTGTCAATTGTTTCAAAAGCCCTTTTAAAATCAAGAAAAACTGCTACCACTTTCTTCTCATGTTCTATATCCTCCTTCCAATTTGCTAGGATCAAATGTATTGACGTTTCACAGGAGTGATTTTTACGGAAGCCTGATTGTACATCAATTAGTATTTTATTTTCTTTTTCAAGTTGTTCCTTGGCTATGTGCTCTATGATTTTTTCAAACGCGGGCAACATATTAATCGGTCTGAATTCTGCAGCTTTCTTTGTCCCATTTACTTTTGGTATTGGACTTACAGTTGCCGTTTTCCAAATTTTAGGAAAAATACCAGTTTCAAACGATTCATTTATAATTTGTAGTAGCACTTTTCCAATAACTGGTAATGCATCAGAAATTAGTTTGGAATTAATACCATCCGTGCTCGATTTATTATTCATTTTTGCAACAACTTTCTGTAATTTTTCCAAGGTAATTGGTTTGAACGTAAATATGCTGACGTTATTGTTGGTAATTCCGTCTATATTTTCTCTGGAATTAGCTAATTCAATGCTTTCGTGAATTTCTTTGACGCTGTCAACGAAATAGTTGTTAAATTTTTCGGCAATTTCTTTACAGTCCGTTAATTTAATGTCTTCGAATTCTATAAATTCCGCTTTGGTTGCAGGTTCATTTTTAATGAGTTGTTTCAGTTTTTTCCACATGTTCTTTGATGAGCCCTTGGCAGATTCAATTTGTTTTTGATAATACTCGTTTTTACCCATTTTTAATGAACGATTATACTGATTTTTAATATTTTTATATAAGTTCCAGTCTTCGGCAGTATTGCTGATTTTAGCTGTTTTATATACATCATCCCGCTGCTGTTGCAACATTTTTAGCGTATGGTTAAACCAGGGGTTCTTCCGACCTAGATTAAGCGTTTTTTTGGTAACAAGTTTATTATAACACCCTTGCACAATTTCGATTAAGGTTGCTGACTTTTTATTTATGTGTAATGTTTGGATCGCATTCCATTCGTGTTGACCTAGTTGATTTCTGAAGTTCTCGCCTGAATAAGCAGTTTTATCAATAACAATAATTTCTTCATATGGTGTGTCCTCACATATTTTCTCATTCCAAAATATCTTCAGACCCTCGTGATCGCTGATTATGCACTCTAGCGTTTCCACTGACACATTTACTGCATTTGTGATGACTAGGTCAATGATAGTACGCGCATTTTGACTTACTCGCGTGTATGTATCAACTAACTGTTTCATTCCATTGTATAAGACCAAATTATTTAATCTTTTACTGTAGGTAGTTTCTTTTGATACGTCGATATTGAAATCGCCTATAATGGTATGTACATCTTGCGCATTAATATATTCTTCACACCAGGATTCGAAGAATTCCAGAAAATCCGAGTTGCTCGCACTAGGGCTATGGTAGATGACCGTGTAAACACCTTTTGGGAAACCTTTGGTAATCCTGACGCTTAAAATCCACGCATTTGTATTTAATACCACGTGCCCGATGCTCAAAAATTTAAGACTATTTTTTATGTATATTATAACCCCACCCGTATGTCTGCTGTGAGAATCACACCTGACAACTGAATACCCAGGCACTGCAATTTCACATTCATTAATTTCTTCTGTGATACACGTTTCACTTAGCATAACCATGGACGGCTCGTAAACCTCAATAAGCGTCTGTATTTGTTCAAAATGGGCCAACAAACTTTGAATATTTAAGTAGAGTAACTCTTTTTGTGTGCAGGATTTGTTTATTCTAAAAAATTCACTTTGCTTCTCTCAATTTCCAGCTTTCGTTTATACACAGGGCATTCTGTATCCCAAGCTTCGTGTTGTATGTTAATTTTCAATTTTAACTTGTTTACCGCTTCCTTACAGTTCACGCATTTGATGTCCTCCTTTTCTGCTTTGCAATCATTTATGCTATGTGAGCCAGCACATTTGGGGCAGGCCAGTTCTTTTCTGCATTCGCTGGCTTTGTGATTAAAGCCGTTGCATTTATAACATTTGGTAACTGTGATAGCATCAAATACCTTACATCTGTCCCATTCGATGTTCACTTTTCCCTCCTGTAGTATTTTGGTGTAACTTTCGGCATCTACTTCGGCGTATGCAAAATAACTGGAAGTTTTGCTATTTTTTATAGGCGCTACATGTACAACACTGATGTTTGCTTTTACCGCTTCCAAAAAATGATTTTGAGCCATAATTTTCCTTTCAATTTCCTCTGCTGTCATTCTATTGGATATTCCCACAATTTTTACCCGCGGCTTACGCTTCTTTGGTACACTGATGTTATATCTGTTTCCGAGTTTAGTTTCAGCTTCCTCCTTCAGTTTGGCAACGGCTGCTTGGTTTTTACATTCTATAATAATTCCACCTCGGCTAGCATGTTTTACTCCCGAAATTTCAACTGTTGTCGGATCAATGCTGCTTTTAATTGCTTCTTTGGTAACAAAGCTTTTTTGCCCTTCATTCTTTGGTTTTACCACCAAAACTGGTTCATTCTTTTTCACTTTTAATTTATCTGCATACAAAACCTTGTTGAGATTTTCGTTTTCTGCAAGCTTTTTGAAGCTGCCCTCCATTTCCTCGCATTTCTCAAAAACTGTAGTAGCCAACTTAGACATTTCTGCTTTTTGTTCCTTCAGCTCCTCGACACATGTGCTCAGATCTTCTTTCCACCTCACCATCACATCCCTCATCTCCGCAACGGTTTGCCTCGTAGAGAGTTTCTTCATGGTACAGCATTGGTCGCAGCACCAAAGGATGTTATCTACTTCTGTAATGATCCTGTACACGTCATCACCTATCTTTGCGCATTTCGGATGAAAAACTTGGTTACACCAGCCATTGCAACGCAGAGATTTTTCATTCCTCCTGAATTCGCCGTTACATTTCGGACATAATAACAGTTGCAGTGACACTGGCACTGAGACGGCCATAGTGGCGTGGTGTAATAATCACCAGCCTAATGACACAAAAACGTTATTGTTTACTGTAGGAACTCTTTGCACGTCCGTTCGCTGTCGCGGCTCGCGCCTGACTGATAAATGTATGACAAGTTTTGTAAATACTGATACTAACTTAATAAAGGCGTCCTACCTAGCTAGTTATAGGATTGCAAAAGATGGAAAGCCTCACACAATAGGAGAGACCCTTTTACTACCGGCCGCTGTGGATATGGTCCAAGCTGTGTTAGGAGAAAAGGCAGTCAGAGAAATTAAAAAATACCATCGTCAAACCACACAGTGAAGAGGCGAATTGCCGATATGCCTTCCAATATTGAAGAACAACTGTGTTTAAAACTTCAAGAATGCACATATTTTGCACTTCAAGTAGACGAAAGCACCGACATAACAAACATGGCACAGCTACTTGTGTTTGTACGATTTGATTATCATGAAGAAGTTATAGAAGAGTTTTTGTTCTGCAAACCACTTGAATCAAACACTACAGCGGAACTCATTGTTAACATGATTGATGAGTATGTGCTCAAAATAGGCATTCCTTGGTCAAAGTGTTTTGGTTTATGCACAGATGGAACAAAAGCTATGTCAGGAAAATTGACAGGACTAGCAGCAAAAATAAAGAAAGTTGCTCCTGAATGTCGAAGTACACATTGTGTAATCCACCGGGAAGCATTAGCTGCTAAAGGCATGCCGGAAAATCTGACCTCCGTTTTATCAGATGCTGTGAAAGTTATTAACTTCATAAAGGCTAGGGCTCTTAATTCAAGATTATTTTCCTTGATGTATGAAGATATGGGTGGCAAGTTCAAAACTCTTCTTTTGCATACAGAAGTGAGATGGTTATCTCGTGGGAAAGTTTTAATGCTTCTAACTGAAAAAAATAGTGACATGAAAAACTTGTTCTGTGATGAAGAATGGTTGTCAAGATTGGCATATCTAGCTGACATTTTTGATAGACTCAACACGCTGAACATGAGTCTTCAGGGAGCAAATACAACACCCTTCACAGCCAATGACAAAATAAACTCTTTCAAGAAAAAGTTGTTCCTTTTACGTTCGCAAATACAGGAGAAGAATGTCTCAGCATTTCCTACACTGTCATCATTTTTGGAAGAAAATGATATATCTCCAAAGCCAGATGTGTTTGTTGATATAATTCTGCACTTGAAAGCTCTTCAAGAAAGTTTTAATAAATATTTCTTCGAAGATTATTCCAAACTTGACTGGATCAGAAATCCTTTTGCAGGAAGCTCACCAAATGAGTTGGAACTGCAGGAAACATTTATCGATTTAACAGAAGACCGTTCCATGATAGATGTTTTTAAAGAGAAATCATTAATAGACTTCTGAATCGGGTGTAAATCCGAGTATCCAATGCTCTTCCGGAAAGCTATGCTGTATTTGATGCCATTTGTCACTAGTTACTTGTGTGAGAGTGGTTTTTCTGAACTGTTGTATATAAAAAATAAATATAGAAACAAACTAACAAGTGTTGAAGAGGACTTAAAATAAAATTCAGTTCAATTACTCCTGTAATTGACTCTTTACTCACAGGCAAACAGCAACAAGCTTCGCATTAATCAAAATACACATTGACCTTTGTTGATTTGTACGTTTTTTTGGCTGTTTGTTTGTACCAATCGTATAACATGTTTTTGTATAGATATGAGTATTAAATAAAACTGTAATGTGCATAATTGTTTTATAATGCTTTTATTGTCTTAATGTTATTGAAAACTAAAGGAAAAGTGAACGAATAATTAAATATAAAGTTTTATACTTATTTAATAAAAATAAAATAAATAATGGACATGTTTCTGATAGAAAATGTGTTTCTAAAAAAAATTAGGATCAGGGGGGCTTTCTTCCAATCTACACCCCCCAGAACCCCTGGTGATGGTGGTATGCCAAAATCTTCAAAAACCTTCAGGTGGTACGCAGTTGCTAGAACGTTGGGAACCCCTGTTCTAGAGCAACGAAAACCAAGAGAAATCAATGCGAGTGAAGCTCAGCAAGCGCCTACATGTTTGATAAAAATCGCGCAATTAGAATCATTGCCGAAAGAAATTTTCAATTTACAGCAAAACAAAGCTGTCAATGGCAAAAGTAAGTTATTATGTTTGAATCCATATCTGGAAAATGGAGTTCTTAGAGTAGGGGGGCGCCTAGCAAATTCCAAATTTGACGACCACAAAATGCATCCCTAAATATTAGAAGGTCGAAGTCATCTAATGAAGCTAATTTTTAAAGCGGAGCACGTCAGGTTAATGCACGCAGGTCCGCAATTGTTATTGGCATCAATTCGCGAAAAATTTTGGCCGACTTCTGGACGAAATGCAGCGAAGGGTATTATTTGACAATGCATACCGTGCTTTAAACCTGGAACATCAATCCAATCATGGGTAACTTGCCAGAAAACTGCGTTACTGCAGCATATCCGTTTAGCACTGCAGGTGTAGATTATGGGGGTCCTTTTATAATCAAGGATCGTAAAGGTCGCGGTTGTAACATGCCCAAATGCTACCTGTTTGTTTGTTTTTCGACAAAAGCGGTGCATTTGGAGTTGGTGACGGATCTTACCAAGGATGCTCTTATGTTAGCAATGAGATGGTTTGTTTCCAGGCGTGGAAAACCTGGATACACCTATTCCGATAACGGTACAAATTTTGTTGCAGCAAATTCAGAACTGAAAACGTTAGCGGATTTTTTAACAGAAAATCAAAATGATTTAGTCATATCATATGCAAATGAAGGAATAAATTAGCATTTTATCCCAGCTCATTCGCCGCATTTTGGCGGGCTCTGGGTAGCCGGGATGAAATCCACAAAACATCATCTAAAACGTATTATCGGCAATGCTTCCTTTACATATGAGGAATTGGCAACGGTGCTTGTACAGAAAGAAGCAGTACTCAATTCGCAGCCTCTTTCCCCCCTCACCTCTGATCCACTCCTCTTACCCTGGCTCATTTCTTGGTGGGAAAATCTTTAACAGCAATCCCAGACCTGGACGTCACAATGATTCAACAAAACAGGCTGTCGATCTATCAACGGTTGCAACAAATACCCCAACATTTCTGGAGTAGGTGGACTAAGGAGTACATTTCGTAACTTCAGCAGCGCACCATGTGGAAGGACAACAGCTCCAAGATCAGTGCAGGCGCGTTAGTAAGTATAAAAAAGTATAATTTGCCACCGATGAAATGGATGCTAGGAAGAATTGTGCATTTGCATCCAGGTGACGATGGTGTTGTGCGGGTAGCAACTATAAAAACTGTAAGTGGACAGCTAAAACGCGCCGTTTCCAAAGTGTGTGTTCTACCAATAGAAACAGAGGACGACTAATGTGCCAACATTTAGGTCCTGTAGTGTATAAGTTATGTAATCATGTACTTGTATTTGTCACAATCGTAATTCATGTTATATACTGAGGGTTTGCTATAGTTTCTTTGTTATTGTGTTTCCCTTTGAAAGTCGATCCTTTCAAGGCGGGGGGGGGGGCCTTATAAGTTGACATTTGGCGCTGTGCAAAATGTGGGCGCTTTCTGTAGAGTAAAAGGTAGAACCCCTTCAGCCAACTAACAAGAGGGCAGTTACAAGAGCGTCGTCTTAAGATGTAGTAATAATCTGTGAGCACGCTGCATCATTTGTATTCTGCTTAAATAAAATAGTTAAAGGTTTTTAAGTGATTCATTAATTAAAATAAGTGATAATCCAGCAGAAACCCCCACAAAGTTGTTAATATGACTAATTTTTTTATTTTTAAGCCATACGCGTGTGGTTTTTCAACCACCCCTCATCTTTCCTAGTTTTCATTATGTAACTTTGGATGTCTGCATAAGCTTTCAAATATTTTTCCTCATTTATAATGGGAAGACAGCAGTGTAGTATAAATAAAGCCAATTTATTGTTATCAGCATGTTGCAATGCGAAGATATGGTATGCACAATGTGGTAAGGTAGCCGGTGCTCTTTTTAATATCCCACTGTTGGGCAAGAGCTTCCCCTGTAAGTAGGGCTTGTGCTTTACAATCTATTAAATATTATAAAAGAACTTGTATAGAATTTCGAACTCTACCAAAAAATGACAGTAGTCAGCAGGTCTGTATATACCATACGTTATACACATCCAAGCATGTAGAGTAACTCAAATGGTAACATTTACAACATGTAAAAGACCAAGCAACTAAAATCAAATCCTTATTGATGTTAAGCTATGCGTTCAGACACAAATATTTTGCTCTAGAGTCAGCTGAACTATTCTTTGGTAACTATTAAATAATTGCATGTAGTATATGTTATAAACTATATGGCTAAAGTAAAGACAAACGTTTTGTTTTCTACAGCCATGCCTTATTGTAAATACTGTACTTTCTCCATTCAATTATAAAACTAAACTTACTGGGAGTGCAGGAACCAGGTGATGGTGACAATGACAATTGCGATAGGCCTCCTACAAAGGCAGCAGCTAAAAGGTAACAAGTTATTAATATAACTACATTTAGACAAATAGCAACAGTATAACTAATATAATAAAAATGCATACACATTGTGGCAGGTCGACGATTAACAGTTGAAGGATTGTAGTCAGCACCACTTGAAGAAGCAAAATGCAATTCGGCTGGGGTTGCAGTAGAGCTTGCAGAGGCTTGAGAGGAAGCTCTATTCTGGTTACGTTTGTGTTTTTGTCTTGGTTCTATCCACTCTTCAGTATCAGCCTTTGGAAGAAGAATATTATGAAATTAATATTCACACCATTAAACCCGTCATAATCAAACCACTGAACATTTTAAAGCTTGACCGGTAGTAGAAATTTTGGAATTGCAATTTAAAGGACCCAATTTCAAATCCCTCTAGAAGTTGGATTAATTAAATAGGCCCCATAATTATACTACACAGTGTTTGATTTAAAATAAGAAACTTGACGTTGTTCAAATCACCAAAATCTAATTTTAATATGCCTATACGACTCTTGGAGTTTTGTTAGGTGTTTCATATTATTTGTTTAAATTAACAAATGTTAAAGTAATTGGGGATAGTTCTACTTGGCACACAAACTTTCTGCTGCAGTTGTTTTACTCAGAATTACCCATCATCTTCTAATGAAATCAACCAGGATATTACATTATACACAAGCCTCCAAGAGATTTTAACGATTTCTAAAGAAAAAACTTAATGCTCTAATAAAAAAAACTCATACGTATACTTATATGTATATGCTAAGAAAGTTACAACCCTACTTAACATAATAATTATAACTACAGCCCACCTGGCTAAATTCTGAATCATAAGCGTAACCTCCAAGTGCAGCATATTCATTGGGATCAAAGACACTGCTCGTTTCCGACATTGCTGACATTCCCGATTCTGTTCGCTGTGACAGGAAGTAAGTATCTGCATTTGGATTATTACGGTATGGTTTTCTGCCTTGTGGTGCTTCTTTTACCTGGCAATACAAAAATATTATTGAAAATTATGCATTTGTCACTTATAAAAAGTACAAGCGTGAAATTTCACACTTCATACTGTTTTAAAAACTGGTGACACTGTCACATTTTGTAATATAAAGAGTTTAGACACCTGTTGCCCTTTCTCTTTTGAGTTACTTAAATATAATATGGAAACACACTGACTTTGTCAGAATATAAATACAAAGAGTGGAAAGAGGAAGCAATATGCCATATAAGGCGCTTGGCCACCTGGGGTTTACGATGGTCCCCTGGTCAAGTTTCTGTAAACTCTCTCTTATCTGGTATCACCGGGATCAGAGGGTTGTGGGATAACTGAATTTTCCAGAAATCTGATTATCGCAATTTAAATTACCATAACACCTTAAAACACCCATTAAAACTCTACATATGGCATCAGTATTATCCTTAGCATTTTGAATACAGTAAAAATGAAAGAAATATGAAGAAATAAAAGTATAAGATAAGTAAGAACATGTTTTATTAACCTAATAAAACATAGGTACTGTAAATGCAGTAGAAATTATTATTTTTCTGTTTGTGGGTGCTGGTTGCTTGAAAAATTCCGGTTTTATTTGTCTACCGGATGAGAAGGAGTTTACTGTAATTGGGGTAGCGGGATGCATTGGGATCTCTGACCCAACCTCTTAACACAGACACCTGGGTCATATCGTCAGACCTCCACCCTGGGTACATTCAGGAGAATAAACAGGGGGTGTTGATTGCATCCATACAGCGGTTACCGGTGCAAATCAAGTGGATTACCAAAACCTCTCACACTGCAAGTCTGGCGCCCATCGTGCCAGAGGTGACCTAGCCCACCGGATCTAAACTAGTAAGTCCATAAACATCTCCTAAGCCAAACTGTGAACTATCATATCATGGCAATGTAGTAATCAATGATGCTCCTGGGGAACCAGGAAAAACCACATTGTATTTTTAGCCTTACACCTGTGTAGGGGCTCCGCATGTACTGGCCTACCTTCCTCCATTAATCATGGAACGTATGGACCAGACTAATGTAATTTAAATTTCATGGGAACTTCCAATGGAAGAAAACCCTACAATAATAGTAGCAGCTGCCACCAGTTGGGTCGAACTCTGCTCTTTCCATGGAATTTGGAGAGGAAGCTATTGCAAACCTACCAGAAACCTTTCCAAAACCGAAGGACAAGAAACTATTTGATGCCCATAGGAGAAAGATGGCGATTCACGAAGCAATAGCCACTGAGGAATAGGGTGGACCGAAAAAATTCATAAAATCTTTTTCAAGTCGTAATACCCCGGATAAGTTGTGAATTGGGGAGACTAAAAAGAGTTTAAAAAAAGAAATAAAATCGGTTTATATCATCCAGTCGTGCATGTGCTCTAAAGCAGCGCTTCTCAAAGTGGTGGTCCGCAGACCGGTGCCGGTCCGCGAGCATAAAGCTGCCGGTCTGCCACTTTACCGTTGGCAATCAAAGAAGCAGGTCCTGTAGATTTTGTGCAGGCATACTATTTATAGGTACGGGTTGCATATCCCATAACTTTTCATACAAGTGCGGTGTAGGCAGCTTTGAAATTGAAGCGTCGCAATTGTTAGTGTGTTCACATCTTTACTGATTTGAACGGTAAGTACCTATTCTGTAGGTAAAATTTAACTTATTTAAGATATGTGATAAATGTAAGAAATAAATTTAAAATAAAATATAAATGTTTAATTTCACAATATATTTATAATGTTTTGAAGATTATGTCAGCAACAAAGAAACATTACATTATTACAGAAGTATTGTTGACACATTAAATGTGGGGTATATGTACCTTTTTAAATTTTAAAAGTACGTTCGTTAATATTAGATAATTAGCTTTGTAATTGGAATTTGCACTAATCTGTCCGGCCAATGATTATAAGCGGGTTAAATCTAAAATAAATAATAAATTGTATGTGGGTATTATTTTAGGTCACAGATGGCGAAGAGGGGGGCATTGGACTCATTTGTAATACGGGAAAAAATAACTGATGAGCATGAAAATGCCTCTAATTCCGATTGCAGTGATAGCGATTTAAGTACAAAACAGTTACCATCAACATCGAAACGATTTCGTTCGACATTCAAGCGCCAATATGACCCTTCATATATTCAATTTGGTTTCGTAGTCTTGAATGACGAAGGCGTACCGAAACCCCAATGTGTTGTGTGTAGTGCCGTTCTGTCAAACGATGCTATGAAACCGTCAAAACTAAAAAGACATTTGAGTACCAAACATAAAGAAGTGACTTCAAAGCCCATAGAATTTTTTGAATGGAAACATGCTGAATTAAAGGGCAGGCAAAAACAGATATTTCAGTTGTCACACATAAATATTGCTGCTTTGCGAGCTTCTTACAAAGTTGCTCTTCAAATTGCTAAGGCTAAAAGCCATACACAATAGGTGAGGGGCTAGTGGCCGGCTGTATTAAGGATGTTTGCTTCGAAATGCTGGGCGAGCAGGCCGCAAAGAAAGTGGCACAAGTACCACTCTCAAATGACACCATAGCTCGCCGAATTCACGACCTCGCTCATGATATGGAAGATCAGCTAATTGAACAAATAAAAGCAGCAAAATATTTCGCTTTACAACTTGACGAATCTACAGATCTTGCCGGTGAGGCAATTCTTTTGGTGTATGTGAGATTTGAACAGAATGGAGACCTGCAGGAAGAGTTTTTTTTTTCAGTTTCACTGCCAACAAAAACCACTAGTCCCAAAATACTCAAAGCTGTGACAGACTACGTGGTCAATAACTGCGGACTGGACCTCAAATTTTGTGTAGGTGTATGTTCTGACGGGGCTGCTGCAATGACGGGACGACATTCTGGAGTAGTTACACAGATTAAAAAGCTCGCACCTGAATGCAAGTCTACACACTGCTTCATTCACCGGGAAATTCTGGCAACAAAAAAGATATCCCCAGAATTAAACGATGTGCTCATCGAGGTCGTGAAGATTGTTAACTATATAAAGGCAAATGCTTTAAACTCGCGGCTATTTGCTGTATTATGCGATGCTACATGCCGAAGTGCGTTGGTTATAGAAGGGAAAAGTCGTTTCAAGAGTATTCGAACTTCGGAACGAACTGTCGGAGTTCCTTCAGAGCAAAAAACCAAATTGGGCCCAACTTTTCCTTGATGTAAATTGGGTGGCTAAGCTCGCTTATTTGGCTGACATCTTTGCAATCTTTAATGATCTTTTAATACCTTGATGCAAGGAAGGATGGTTTCCTGAAATTGCAGACAAGATCGATGGACAGAAACGAAAACTTAAAGCATGATCGTTTATCAAGAAAGTGTTATGGCATGTTTGACATCTTAGAAACATTCATTCACAATGCAGGAGAAGAGCTTGATGTTACGTCTTTAAGAAAAGTCATTACTGAGCACTTGTCGAAATTGGAAGAACGTTTCGAGTTTTACTTCCCAGTAGAAGATCCACGAAAAGAAAATGGATGGGTACGAAATCCTTTCATTGCAATAAAAGGCGACTTACCAGTCGCCATAGAAAATAAATTGTTGGAGCTCGCAGCTGACGAAGGCTTGAAAGCAAGCTTCGAAAATGAGAATAAGTCACTCGCATCTTTTTGGGTAAAAGTTAAAACAGAATATCCGGATCTTTCAGACATTGCCATGAAAAAACTACTTCCGTTTTACACAACTTACCTCTGTGAGACCAGATTTTCTATAATGAGTGTAACTAAAACAAAATATAGAAATAATATGAACATTCATGATCCATTCCGCGTGGCGCTGTCATCAATTAAACCACGAATAGGTAAAGTTCTGTCAGTCTGCACTTATACCTCGTGTTTGATGTGTGTTTCGTTCGCTCTTCCGGTTATTATTTTGGCATTCGTATTTATTTCAACAAAATTTTATCACATGCAATTAAAAGAAGACTACAAGAAGAAGCTGAGGGAAAAATTGGTCAATACCAAGCAGGTTTCAAGAAAGGGAAAGCAACGGTGGACAATATTTTCATAATGAGACAAATACAGGAGAAATATAGGAAGAAAAATGGGAGGATCTATACCCTGCTGATTGATTTTAAACAGGTATACGATAGAATCGCTAGAGAAATGGTTGTGAAAGCCTTAGAAGAACTGGAATTCAGAAAAGAAACAATAGACCTGATAAAGATGACCTTAACGGGTACGTCAGGCCGAGTAAGAAGTCATGGAGTAATATCAAGAAAATTCAACATTAATTTAGATCTGAAACAAGGAGACCCTCTGTCACCCTTGTTATTTAATATAGTTTTGGAACATGTACTAAGAGGTAGCCAAATAAATACAACGTTCAACATCCTACAGCAATCGTACCAATGCTTAGCATATGCTGATGACCTGATAACAATGGCAAAAACTAGAGAGGAATTAAAGCAGGTGGTGAAAAAGCTAGAACATAAAGCGAAGGAAGTAGGGTTAATTATAAATGAAGACAAATCCAAATATATGATTCTAGGAAAAGGAAGGCAAGAAATAGAGGAACAACTGAGATTACATACTGAGGAAGGGAAAGTGTATGAGTTCCAATACACAAATAGTGCAGTGTACCTGGGGGTGGAGCTAACTAGTGATGGTGGTGTGTCGCAAGAGATAGATAAAAGGTTAATGACAGGATCTAGGTGTGCCGGCGCACTCATTAACATACTGAGTAACAAAAATATAGAGCGAGCTTTAAAAGTGAAAGTGTATAAAACCATAATTAGACCAATTATAACTTACGCGAGTGAGACGTGGGTATTAACTAAGAGAGATTGCGAAAAACTGGAGATCTGGGAGAGGAAGATCTTGAGGAGGATTTACGGAGGGGTGCAAGAGCAGGGAGAATGGAGAAGAAGAAGAAATGCAGAGTTGGAAGGCTTATACAAGGAACCAGGAGGACTTACAAGAACTGGGAATAACAAACTGGGAACAAGAACACTTTGTTGCTTTCATTCATTTTGTTGCTTTGGTTCCTGTTTTGTTATTGGGTTATTTGCATTTATTTCCTATGGAGTACGACACAAACGAGTACTTTGACATGATTTGGGTTCTTGGGGAGTGCCACGGAAACTGCAATCAAGCTGCTAGGATTTACGCCGAGCGTTTTCCGAAT
>JABXWE010102619.1:0-95420 GCA_014611495.1 Limonius californicus
GTTCTAATAAACAACCATAATGAGATAATTTTAAAACTATCATTTGAAGTGAATAATATTTACCTGAATTTAAGCAACCAGAATTTTCAAATTGAAGGATTATTTGTAGTATTGTCGACACTGACGGAATAGGGCTCTCGTTAAACTGAACGGAAAACAAATCTCGCACCCTACGGTAACTATTTCCGCTGTAAACGTTTTTTACGATGAATACTTTTTCCTCAATGGAATACATTTTACAAAAAATAATTAATGACAGTTATCATAACTGATAACTTGTTTTCAGGCATGACCCACGTGATTTTTTTTCCAATTGATTTCAGTAAAGAAAATTGGAAATCTTAAAATCATAGTCGCCAACGGCATAATGAATCTGTCACTTGAATGACTTTTGAAGCTGTCTATTGTCTTACGAGTCATGGCTCAACATGATTTTTCCGAATTGGATTTATTGCGAATTTTTGCTAAAATAATGAGAAATACAACTAAAAATTAACTAATTCGGATATCATTAGACGAGGAAAAAATCTTCTTTCGATGGGTGTCATTATAAACCCTCTAAGTTAAAATGGGGAGCAGCAATCTGCGAAAAACCTTTTTCCCATGTTAATTGCCTATGTTCGGTTTAGGAATATTCACCCGGTATATATATATATATATATGTATATAAACCGTGATGATGATGATGATTTGAAAGAGCGAGATCTAGGACGCGGTTTTCCAAGCATCTCTATGCACTTAGGCCACATTGGCACTCTGTATGTACCGTGAGTTCAAAAAGTAATTAGGTACATAACGGTTGGCCATGGAATAATAAAATAACGTTTAATGCAAGCTTTATATACCAATTGACGTTTAGGCATAGCCTATAAACTATGACAACAACAACACTGATGACAGTTGATGATTTTTAAAGCTTGCTGTTGACATTACTTTTATTTTCCATGGCCAACCCTTATGTAATTACTTTTTGAACTCACGGTATATACAGAGTGCCTTAAACAGTTATGTAAATATTTTAAGCAGTGATGGTTAATATCAAAAAAATATAATATACGAAAACTTGCCCTATAAAAATATTTATAGTTTTTGAGAAACACGATGAGCACGCAGAGTTTGAATTATGAGATGTGACCAGTTAAATCAGAGGATTTTAAACTGAGACAAAACTCCTGCACTTTGACGAATTTGGTGGAGGTGGAGCGCCATCATGGAGATAAAACATGTTCTGCCGCGTATGTAGCAGAACTTTCTTTAGCACCTTGGTAGAACATTTTCCAAAAAATCGAGGTAACCATTACCATTTAACCGTCTGGGCAAAAAGTAGGGACCAATAAGATGACCTCCAACGATTCCTATTCAGACATTGATGGAAAATGATTGCTGGAAGTGACATTCCCGAATTTTATTAGGATTTTCATCACTCCAAATGTGCGTGTTACGAGCGTTATGAACCCCATTTCGCAAGAAACCAGCCTTATCAGTAGCTAAGATATTGGCGATAAAACTTGGATTTTTACCTTATGTTGAAACCATTCGCAAAAATGAACACGACGAAGTAGATCTCCTGATTTCAGAGCCTGAACTTTTTGAATATGAAATGGATGTAATCCTTGTTCTCTTAGACCTCGCCAAACTACAAACTGGGATACTCCTACCTGATTAGCAAGACATCGGGTACTTATTTGCAGCTGGTTTTCCACTTCCTGCAAAATCTCTTCGGCATTAAGGATTCGATTCTCACGTTGCCGGCCAATATCGCGTTTGTTCATTGCAAAGGATCCAAAATCGCTGAGGTGTTTTACCATACTCACAATGGTTCGCGTGTTGGGCAGTCGCCGTCGAAGGAAACGTTCACAGTACAAATTTCGAACAAGTACATCATTATATTCTTTGAGGCTTTCAGTACAGCATTCTCACGGGCCTCTCCATAAATCAATACCATGTCAGTCCTCTCAGCATTAGTAAATTCCATTTTACGATATTTTTCAAAACGAAGACGTAAATGTGACATCATAAAAAACAGTCATCTATGTTATTTAATTACTTTTTTTCAAAAATACCTGCGGCTATCAAACTTTTTTAGAATAATTTCAACCTGCTTTATTTTGAAAACTAACAATTTCTGTATAAGACGTTATTGGACGAATCGTGTTATTTTACCGTCCTCTGTTACCAGTTAGAATATTTGCATAACTATTAAGATCACCCTGTATTTTAAATTAGAATTTAATGTGAACAAGGTCACTGCATATATTTAGTAATAATCTGGTTTAATGCTTTCTGATACTGTGATACCGAAACCTTGGTGTACCCCCTGCTTTGAAGACCAATGCACTAGACCACCGAGGCCGGCTAGGGTGCCTAAGATACGTTGTAACCTGATGCCAACCCGGGGGCAGCAAGTTTCCTTCAAATGCAAAAATAAAACAAATTTGAAAAAATTTAATGAAAGAGTTCTCATCAATCGTATTGAAAATAAGGGTATTTACAGTTAAACTCATTCTTTTCCGGCGAATCTGGGATTCCCCTAAAACTCGATTCTTTTTCCAATAATAATGAAGTTATTCCCTGTTTGGGCTTGTTGCATACCATATTATGGGTTTTGATATGAATAATTGGTATTCGCTTAGTATTTTAAACGGCGTTTATTTTAATTAAAAAAAAATATTTGAGCGAAATTTAAAACGTGTTTAATGTTAAGCTGGCGGATGGCGAACAAGTAACAAAAATGTTTTTTTTCCATTCATTCATACCCCCCCCCGAACCGCTTTCGCATTACTTCAGGGGGGTGCGGGCGTCCCTTACATGCTATCCATTCATGCAACATGCACCCTAAACTTTAACTAAGTGAAATACTGTCGTCCAAGCCGGGGCTCGAACACGCGCCTGCGTTTCACTGTGACCTCGACTGACAGAGCGTATTCGCACCGCCCCACCAAAGAGCATATAATTACATGCTCTTTTGCTCCCACGAAAAAATATTGGGGGAATCCTAAAGCGACCTGGCTACCAACAATTAAAAGTTACTTTTTACGTCGACAAACGATTGTGCTTGTTTCCCTATCAGCTACGAGTCTTAGGACCATCTAACTGAAAGCTGGAAAACGAATTGCGGCCAATGTGGAAGAAAATACGTTTAATATACGATAAAGTATTAGAAGTAAAGTATTTTTGGACTACTTTTGTCCATTTTTATCACAAGTTCTTATAATTTTTTTTATAATTTCTTTACATTATTTCATTCTTCGATGTGTTGCCTACTAGTTATTAAAAACCGCAAATGGAAAGGCTGTCTACTAACGTAGCTACGATGACAATAAAAAATGCTAATTTTAGCCTATTTTGAGTCACTTAGAAGGTGTAAGACGTTTCTCATGCTCAGTTCCAAATATGTAATTTATCCTAACTAAAACTGGCGCTTCGGTATTTACAATTATACTAGTCATAAATAAATATAAAATAAATATGCCTACTTTTACGATGTTTATTTTTTCTCGTGAAGTAAAAAACTCAACATTCCCCGATACGAATATAATTCACCGAATTTTCAGTCTGGGAGTCCCAAAAACTTGGTATTTCCTGAGAAATGATCCTAAGATATAAATAATCTCTAAACAAATTTGACGTCATTAGTTCATTTCGGTACCTACTCCGTCAAAATAGCCTGGACCAAGAAAGCCCCGACAAAACAGCCCATAACTAAAATAGCCCATGCCAACAGAGCCCCGTCGAAAATCAAAATACACTTAATAATAAAATAAAAGCGCATACGAGATTGTGAAAAAAGTACACACATTAGAATATTATAAGCACATTCGGTCATAGTATATTAAAAACTGAAATTACATGTCCAAATTATGAAAAATTCCGCGAAGGTAAGCAAGTACGGCGGTGTTAGGATAATTTTCCGATAAAGTCTCCAGTCGTAGATTTAATAGCACATATTTGTTTTTAGATGCCTCTTGGTGTAAAAAAACCCGCGCCAAATCGTATGAGTTGCTTAGGCAACACAGGAAACTGGATTATGTACAGGGTTCAATTTTAGACGAATAGCATTAGAAATAGAATGAAATTCAGTGTGATTAATAAAAATTGAAAATGTAAATTTAAAGCACAATTTGCCGGGACTATTACATCGTGGGCTGTTTCGTCGGGGCTATTTTGACGTGGGGCGTGGGCTACTCTGACGTACCTGTACCTGTACCTAATGCATCTCAGAACGGCATGGTCAAATATGTTTGCAGCCCGCTTTTTCGAAAGTTATTTTTACTTACTTCTCTAAATTCTACAGTCCAACACTATATAAGGTCGGCAAGCAAAATTATGCACCCAGACAGCAAATTTCCTTGGCGTACTCCTGCTTATTTACACAGTAATGCCTGCAAGCAGGTGGGCTGACGACATACGAGAATGAAGTAGCGGGAAACAGATGGACACGACAAGCATAAATGAGGCAATCAAAAAGGAAGAACTATGTTCAATATTGGACAGACAAAGTTTGAAAAAGAAGAAGAAAATTAGAATGATTTTAGGCTATTGATATTAATATAAATTATTTTCATTATTTCCAGATTCTGAATCAAACTTACAAATGTAACCTTTTAATTATAATTCAAACTTCCTATAGTAGGGGAAATGTGGCGATGATGGCACCCTTTTTTTTAAACCATTTTTAAAAATTGGTTATTAGACATACAGGTTCGGTGCTTGGTGGGATTAATAGAGAAAAACAAGTACTATAATGGAGCAACTTCATTTTACAAATTTGTGTTATAATATGGGACTTATTTATTTATTTTAAATTGATAAAGTGTGCCATCATTGCAACACTAGTATTTGTATGATGGCATATACTATGATGGGTTCAGAAAACAGGTCCAAATAACTCAAAATAACTCATTTTATTGAAAGAAAGGTACATATAAAAAAGTACAGAGGATATTTAATTACAGAGTTCACAAGTGAATTGTTTAATACGGCGATCGACGCCAGCACAGTCAACGTGGCACCAAGACAGGCAATTATCGCACCTAATCCAGAAGTCCATTTTACGTGATTCTAAGTAAAGCCCGTTACAATAAAGGCAAGCCACATCATCGGATTCGTCATCATTATTTTGAAATTGTGTCTCTTCGCCCTCCTCATCTAACGCGGTGATTTTTCTTTTAGCTTGTCTAGATAATTTTGCTCTTTGTTGTATTGCTTTCTGTTCCTCTTGTTTTCTAGCTTCTTTAATATCTGGTGTTGTGTTAACTATTCCACATTTTCCACGTTTCCTTCCTTTGCGATTGCTACTGGAGGCCGCTCGAGCAACTGGTACTTATAGGTGACAGTTCTTCAATACTAATCGACAAACCTTCTTTAATATTGCTACCACTCGAAGAACTCTCTGCTGTGGCGAGACCACTTGAAGAACTTTCTCCTGTGGCGAGGTCTTCTCTGCATGGGGTTTTGTCTGCAGATGTTTGTGTTTCAGATGAACCATTTTTACAGTTCTTAGTGTTATTCATATTATCAGTAGGTTTTTCAGTTGTCTCAGATGGTGCAAATAACCAATCATCGAAGATATTCGCATTTAGAGGGTTGATGCCTGTTTTTTTAAATGCTTGAACGGCATTTCCAATAGTTGCCGCTTTTAAATAGGCATCTGAAAACAAACCAGCAACTTGATACTGTGTTACTGCTCTTCCGGGATTAGCACGAAGCCACTGTTGAATAGCTTGATCATAATAAACTTGGAGGGGCCAAAAAAACCCAACATCTAATGGCTGTACCCGGTGGGTACAGTGGGCTGGAAAACAAAATAATATTATGTTGTTCTCTTTAGCTAATTCCAATACATTCAAGTGCTTATGGCTGGTGTGCCCGTCTAGTAAGAGCAATACTGGGTTATCTTCGCTTGGTTTGGCTTAGTGAATAAAGTGCTTCAACCATCTGACGAATACTTCACCAGACATCCACCCGTTTTCCTGACAAAATCCTACCGATCCTGGGGGTGCATGATCTAACAACTCGTTCTTGAAATTCTTCCTTGCGAATATAAATGCGGGCGGAATATATGTGCCAACTGCATTCATAGCACATACATGTAACATGTTGGCCTCTTTCAGCACTTGAAACAGTTCCCACCTGTTTTCGCCCTTTTGTGCAAGTATTTTAGAAGGTTTCTTCTGTACTGTGGACAAGCCAGATTCGTCCATGTTGAAGATATTCTCGGGAGAAAATTTGTGCGAATCAAGTACAGAGGTCAGTGCTTTGAAATAATTACCAATATTTACTTTATTAAAAGCCTGGGCCCTAGCCAAGGATGTATTTTCCGGTGTTCGTAAGGATATCGATGGATTTCTTCTTAAAAAAGAGCGCAGCCAAGCCCAGCCAGCTTTTTTATGCTGTTTGTTGAAGCGGTGATTAATATTGTTTATCTCTGCTATTTCAAAGGCTAACGTCCGTAAATCAGCAGTTGTAAGGCCATAAAAGCGTTCTTCAAGCTTCTTTATATGTGAGACTAATTGTTCCTCTTCTTCTTTGATAAATGTGGGCTGGCAACCTCCAAGATTCCCTTTTGTACTTCCAAGTTTACTTTTGCACCTACGCCGTAAAGTAGTTGCAGGTACGTCATATGTCTTTGCTGCTAGTTTCCATCCCATTTTCCCGTCCTTTACATCTTTTATGGCATTACTCATGTTCACTTCTTCCCACACTTGCCTTGTCTTTTGGTTTTCCATCATATCTGAAATTTTAAAAATCGTGTCTAGGCACATTATAATGAATAAATCGAAGTATTTCTATGATGGCATACTATGCCGTCATAGAAACATGTTAGGTATGCTATCATTGCGACAAACGCACACTTTACTTCAGGCGGCAACAAATTACAACAAATGGAACATAACCTTAAATACAGCAACGGCATTGTAATCACAACACATCATTTCCCCCAACACAACAGAAAATAAATCGTTGTTAATTAATTTCTGAAGATTACAGTAAGAAATAGAACGCAAGTATAAAAACTTTGGTCCTTACCTAAATTATTAACACTTGGCATTCGTCACACGATCGTACTATGACACAACCGCTCACATTCTAAAGGCGCGTTTAGACTTGAACAGAAACGCACGCGCACAGGCTGAGCCTTAACGAATGCTCAAGTGTAAACGTGTATGCGCGACCGTGCGTGAGCGCTCAACTTGTCCGCGCATAGCAGCGAACGCGAGCCGATTGGTGTCGGTTTTTTGTCAATGCTCAAAGGAAAGTTGTGCGTCGCGAATGCTCAGTTTGGACGTGTTCGTGGTTCCGCGGCAGGAATAGGCTCTCTTAGTTTGGTGTTGGTCTTCGTGATTTTTGGACCAATCACACTCAGCAAAAATTCAAAATCCACCAATGCCATCCTTGTAAAGTCTTTGAATTGGTTACTGCCAATATTAATCAATAAATCACGCATCAAATGTGAAGCTCCGCATAGTGCTCTAGTACGATAAAGTTGCGTCATCCACCAACGCCTTTCCCTTCTTTTATTTGAAATTTATTTTTTTTAAATGAGAGAGTACATATTAGTAGTAGTAGTAGTAGTAACTATAAATGCTGCACTCGCAGTTTCAAGACAATTCATAATTATGGCACCTACACGGTTCTTTGTTTACTTACTGATTTGTCTGATGATACTAGCGCACATTCAGAGCACTTGCGAACATGAATCCACGTGGCATTCGCCAGAAACCAATTTTTATGCATCACATGCAAACGCACGCTGTGCGCGCACGCTCATTGCGTGCGCGTGCGTTTCCGTTCAAGTCTAAACGCGCCTTAACGTTCACAAGGTCGTTCTGTAACGTACACAAAGGCGCCAAATTTAAAATTCGTTTCAGTAACCGAGATTTACACAATATGCCATCATAACAAGGGTGCCGTCATCGCCACATTTCCCCTATACAAGATTTTACATGAAAGTGGAATATGCGCTCTTTTTTCTGAATAACAATCATTCACAGAAACATTTAAAGCTATAATTACTTTAAAAAATATTTAATAAAATTTGTAATCCCCCTAAGACCTCACCAACGCGTTTACAAAAATACATAGACAACAACCATGAGTAATGCTCGAATCAAAAATTAAAAAATGATGAGTATTTTTTAGAAAAATTATCTACATAAATAGCTGGAAGATATTCTAAGCTAGATCTATTATACAGTGTGTAAACTTTAAATGGAATAAATTTTTAAACATGCATATACAGTACCTATATCTGTAAAATTCCTAAACATGTCAATATTAGTTGCTCACTGGCTACATTTCAGGGGTAGTTTTCAGTTTATTAACGGGAGCTGTGCGACCACCTCTAACTTTTTTTTTGTAAAATGTGAGGGTATGCCAAAGGACACATCATCTGAAAGCTGATTTCAAGGGTAATACAACGTATGTTTTATTTTATTATTATTCTCGGAGGTTACTTGTTACGAAAAATAAACCTTACAGTTTAAGTTAAACGCTGTTTAATGTAAAAATTGTTCAAACTGTGCACCATACCTGTCTTTGCAAAAGGCCAATCGACAATTAACCCCATTTCTTACAGTTTGTAACATTTCCGGTTAGATTTGCCCTATTTCATGCCTGATACGTTGCTGCAGATTCTCAACGTTGTCCGGTATCAGGAGTGCAACCAGGAAAATCTCACTGGATATGATACAAAATGTAAGAAATGGGTTTAATCATCCATTGACTTTTGCCAAAAAAGACATGGTGCACATTTTGAACATCTTTTACATTAAACAGTGTTTAATTTAAATTGTAAGGTTTATTTTTTGTAACAAGTAACTTCTGAGAATAATTAGAAAATAAAACATACGTTGTATTACCCTTGAAATAAGCTTTCAAATGACATGTCAGTTGCCATTGATGCACCCCTCCGGGTGAAGATGAACCAAGATCATGGCCGCTGAAATGTATCCAGTGAACAACTAACATTGACGTGTTTTACAATTTTTACAGGAATACTGTATATCCAAGTTACAGAATTTAGTCTAGTTAAAGTGTCCACACTGTATTCAATTATGTTTTGGATTAAGAATTTATATAACAAATCGTATTAATTTTTTGTGATAACAGTCTAACTGTATTTACAAAAATACAGTGAATTGAATATCTGATTGATATTTGAAGAAGTTAAAGTGTGTGCAATACACAACAGATGTTCGGATATCGTTGTCATACGATTTGCATTGACTGTTCATAGATAGTATAACGTCTTTTGAAATAAGTGCAGCTAAAAGCTGGCTAGTTTTCCAAGTTGCAATATACTTAACACACAAGTATTAACATTTTTTTCATAAAATATATTGTTTCACTAATTTGTCATTTGCCTTTGAGTGACTGCGGTGGTGTAGTCCATTTACTTCATAAGTACGTTAATTCAGTAAATTTAAAAATATCGTAACTTTCGAATTAAAAAAAAAACATTAAAACTGCGAGCAAAATTAGAAAATACAGATCTAATATTTATGGTTATGGTCATGGTTTATTGAATTTTGTAATAATTATAAAATGAACAAGCTCCACAAAAATATTCAAATTATTAGTTAATGTTTGTTTTTATTTCAGTTTTATTTGCTACACCCATTCGTTTCGATATTTATAGCTGAGGTATTGTGAAGAAAATAGAAAAAAAGCAAGGGAGTATGGCTTGGAAATAAACGAAGAAAAAACGAAGTACCTACTTACGACATCAAAGATCAGGGTGGAAGCAGTTTGAAAATAAGAAGTGATCTGGGCGGCAATAAGTACCGTAAACTGGGTATATACGGAACTGCAGGGGTTATATGGAACGGAGCTACAAATTTTTAATTTCCCGCAATATATTGCAAATTGTGAAATATTTAAATAATGAATATTGATGGTTGTGGTTGGAGCATTTTGTAGTTTGTGTGTGCTAGTTATAAGTGTTTAAACGTAATGGTAAGTTTGTTATACATTTTTATAAAAACCATCGCAAATTTACATAATAAGAATGAAAAGCAGTCTCATCTGTAACTCTTTTCACAATCAAGATAGATTATGGCCACAATGGAACTTATTTTAGAGAGTAACCTCTAATATATAAACACATTTTTGTTTACTTTTTTAACCTATCACAAAATAAAAAAAAACAATGGTTTTCTAAAAATGTAAATTTTCAGGACTATACGGAACGATAAGCATAAGCCCGGGAACGCCGTTTCGGAGAAACTACAATGAATAAAATATGGAATTGGCTTTGGAGCCGTTATAAACAATAATATGTCATATGGGCAAGTTGCCGAATGTTTTAATGTTCCAAAAACTACCCTATACAATAAATATAGGGGCACATATTCATCACATAAGCTAGGAAAACCACCTGCTTTAAGTGTTATTGAAGAACAAAAAATTGCTAGCGCAATATCGGCAGCAAATTACGGATATCCATTTGTAATGCAAGATATTCAAGAATTTATGCAACTTTACTTGAATTGCAAAGTGTTATTATACAATGTCTTACTGACAATATGCTGACAAGGTGTTGAGTGGATAGGGGCCTCGGTGGTCTAGAGCGGCAACGCGTTGCCACTCGAGGTCACCTGAATTGCAGTCGTTCCGCTGTGGTTTCGAATCTCAGCTGGGTGTTGAGTGGATAAAAGCTTTTATGAATCGGAATCTTGAATTTACCGCATGTGGAATTATTCCTGTGAAATCGAGATAAGCTTATAAGCAAATTAATTTCGGCTGTACAAAGAATTAATGAGCCTGCAATGACCGAGACATTTGAAACAATCATGATAAGAAATGCCAAAGCCCCGGAAATACCGAATAAAAAACGAAGCAAAAAGATTGATGTCCCAGCCGAAAGGTCAATATCTTTGGCAGACTTACAACCCCCTAAACCTGCTGGACCTTCACACGAAATCGATAATGACGAAATTGAAAATGTTGGGGCTGACAATTTGAAGGATGAGGGTAACGATGACAATAATGTAACATCTGAAGACGAAATTGATGACGAAATTATGATTAATGATGGTAATACTGAAGAAAACTTTTTGTTTTTCCAAATGTTAGTGATACAAATACAGTCACTTTGCAGCAAATTAAATTTTCTATTTCAACGCTTACCATTACCAGAGGAATTTATACATTTTCTAAAGATGTTCCTTTATAAATTATCTTACTCGTGTACTTTAATTTAATTTTTTTGTTTTTTGCAATAAGTGCTTTGTTTAGCATTGTCTATATAGTTTTTTCACAGAAGAGAATTTTTAGTTTTTTTTTCGGTTTTTCAATTTTTATTTCAGGAAAAATATTTTTTATTTTATAACTATACTTTTTTTGTAGTACATTTGTATTTCCATTACATTTTCGAACAAAATTTTGTGTATCTCGGTACATAAATAACGGACACAAGCGATCAATGCAGTGAAATCGAGAGAAGAATGCTTATAGAAAAGAGAAGTGCCACATCTCTGAAAACAGTGATCAAAAACAAATATCTCGCGGTAGGTGAAGTTAAGAGTGGACAAAACCAATAAAAGGCCGACTTTCTTGTATGGAAGTGTGGAGTGTGGGTTTTAAATAAAGTGTACTGTGAGGGTTCGCCCCGGACCGCTTTTATTTTTGAATATTTTTGGGCCTTATAGCAATTGAACTGAAATTATTTTAGTTAGTTATTGAATTTACGTTTCCGTTTATTTGTTGTAGTAAGATTATGCAATATTAGATCAGTTCTTCGCGGTCTCGAGAATTATACGTTCTCAATTAATAATTCAGTTTTTAAGAACATTTATTTATTAAAGAACGGAGCTACAAGTATTCGGGCAGAGTAACACTCTACAATTATGAATCTTAATAACTAACTTTCTAATTAAATATGGGACATACATATATATATATATATATATAGGTCTTATCACAGGATGCAGCTACTATGATAAGGAAGGTTGGACCCTGCGTCTAGACAACGTAATTCCTCCATCGCCAGATTAAAAATAAAAGTTTAAGTTTTTCTAATTTTTATTTTCAACAATTTGTACTAATGGCGATTAGGGAATGCCGTTTACAATAACATATTATAGTTACTATTATTAAAACAAAAATAATGATTGTTGAGATACTAAAGGCACCTATAGAGAGATGGTGCGTGTAAGGTGATTTTAATTCACCTGGTATTTGTATCAATTTTTCTTGCAGGTTATGTAAATGCTTTGATTAAGATGCGTGAGTTTTACAGCAGTAATATTTGTAAGTTCTAAGGTATGTCTGTCTAATTTGTCGACGTGGGGAGTATAATTATCTATAAGTGATTTTATGTTTAATTGTTTGTTAATTAACAAATCTTTGCCATCAATAATGACGACGCAAGACGTAGGGACATTAATAGCGGGTGTTAATGTCAAGCATAACTTCTTGACTTGTTGATATTGTCCATAGAGTTGAATCTAATTGATTGATTTTATAAGTTTCGAGTGGAAATCAATATACCTGACAAATTTGATTAGGTAAAAAAGCAAGCGATTGTGTTTCACACAAGAGATTATTTGGCAAGTGAAACGCGAATTGTTGGGTTCAAAAATAATTGAATGGTGATGTGACAATGCAGTTTGAACTGTCTATTGGTGCGCTATATTATTCGAAAAATAATAAGCTCGTGTAGGTAGGAATGATCATTCGAAATTGATTAGCTGAGGTGAACACAGGTAGTGGATCAAGGGTATAGTATTTAAATGGATTATTTTTAATCAAAGGAGTTTCAAATAGGAAGGTGAAACGATTTTCTATTTGATATGCCTTTATTTTGATAATCCGATCATATTTGTGAATATTTTTTGGTGTTATTTCATAAGGTAATTCGAGTTGAGACGTAAGACGTTCACGTACAGCCTGTAGTAGATAATGCGCTATGCTTTCTAAACCATCCAAAAGTTGTTGATTTTCCAGTAGTGATATGTGAAGTTGATTGCGATTAGCAAAGGTTATTGCTATTTCTAATTCGTTGAATTTGGCCCAGGTTAATTGCAAGAGGTGTGTCAATTGGTTTAAAAGGTTATTCATGTAGAGGATTTCCGTAGTTTGCCGAATTTCTTTTGTAATGAGTTATGTATTTCGTGAAGTTTTTCTGCGATAAATTCTTGGTTGCTTGATAAGCGTTGTATATTTTCATCAAATTGTTCTATGGTCGAGGAGAGTAATGAGATTTGTTCGATAAGTATTTTCTCATGGTTATTCGTACTTTCTTGCAAATCCGCGATTAGGTGTTCGAATCTTTCTCCGTCTTTAGCGTCTAGATTTCCGGTGACAAATTTAATTATCGATCCAAGACCATTTATGGCTCCTCTTTTACGCCGTAGGTGTGGGAATAGGTGATCAATAGACTTATCGTTTTCAAATATATAATTTTCTAGAATAGTTAGTTGATTTTTAAATTCATACATTGAATAATTTAATTTTTGTGTTGAAGAACTACTTGAAGAACAGGTAGATGAATTGCATAGGTTAATACGTGATGACTTTAATGGGGCTGTTTCTAGTATTTTGAAGATGGATAAAGCATTTTCTTTTAACAGGTTATATTCTTGTAGCATGGGTGTGTAATCAGTAGTTTTTATGAGGGTCCAGGTTAATTCTTGGAGAACTGCTTTACCATGGTACAAGGGGTACAAGCCGGGGTTGTCTTGAAAGTTCATGATGATGACGTGATCGGTGGCGTCGTTGATTCCAATTGAGATAACGAAACTGAAAGGGGAAGAAGATCGTTACAATGGGCTGTCTTCAACGTTCCTTTGAGTTCATGACGTAATTTACAAATGTTTCGATTTGATATCTCCAGGATACGATAGGAACCTTCAGATCTAGGTTTAGATTTGTTCCATAGATGGGTTTTTGCATATACTAGAGAGTCAATTGTTAGAGCTGGTTGGTTGCGCGTTTTATTATATTTATCTGTGCGATTCTTTTCTCTGGTCGTGTTGTTTTACTTGTAGTTTATCATAAATAGTTTGCAATAGATTGCAAGTATTCTGATAGGAAGCTTTTTTCGTAGTCGATGTCACAAGGGTTTTTTCCTTCCGTGTGTCTGAATAAGAGTTCAAAGGGTGAGTACTGAGTGAATGGAATGATTATAAGCGATTGTTGCATACAGTATTTTAGTTTCTGTAGTTTCAAGAGGGTGTTTTTCATGCAGTAATCGATAATGTTTGATCATAGTTGAATGCGTTCTTTCAAGAATTGAATTACATTCGTGATGATGTGGGATTGTTATATGTAAGACCACGTGGTGCTGTTCCATCATAGCGGTGATCAGGTGATTGGAAAATTCACCATCAACGATATAAGGTATTCCAAATGCGGCAAAATACTTAAGTAGTTGTGTTATTTCAGGTGCATTTCTCGTTTTGATGGGGTATGCCTGTAAATACCGTGTAAACGCGTCGATAACAGTTAAAAACATTTAATTTTTAATTTGGAAAATGTCAATATGGATAGTATGTAGTGGTTTATTGAGAGTTGGTGTTAGGTTGAATGGCATTTTAATAGGTGCTCTATTATATTTCTGTGTTTTGCAGGTTCTGCAATTATTGATGTAAGCGGTTATATCTTTGTCCATTCCTTTCCAATAATAATGTCTTTTCAGGGATGTTATGGTTTCTTGGATTCCTCTATGATTAGTTTTACCATTGTGGTAGTTATCTATTTGAGCAAGGCGTTCTTCTTTATCTGTTATATAAGTCACTTGCTTGGTGCTACGTAGGAAAATAGGTGTTTGTTGATTAGTGATTGATAACACATACGTACAAAAAGTCTCGTAGTCCGGTGTTGTGAAAATAGCAGTAGTATTTTCCTTTAGGTTGACAATATTGTGATAGGAGGTTACGATATGTTTCTATTGTGGTGTCTGGTTGTTCCGTTAATAAGACGGTAACAAAGTTAGCATTTTCTAATTTTTTAAATGTGATATTTGTTGGTCCTTTTAAACATAATTTGGTTTACGTGATATTGCAGTGGCTGATTGCAATATGATATTGAAGGTGTCGAGTGTTCTTGTGAGTGTTGCGTGCAACTGGTATCTAAATGTTGCTCATCACTGTCCGTAATAATAATGGGAACCGAGTTTTTCTCCTCTTCAGATATAAAGGTTGGTATGTCCATCTCTTCGTCGGGAAGAGAAGGAGGTCTAAATTTTTGAAGTTCAGGGTTGGTTATTTGTTCGGATTCAGGGGTATCAAGCCTTGTTACGATATCTGCTGCTTCTAGCCAATGTTTTATGGTTTCGTCATCAGGCTGTGCAAGCATGCAACTGTTATCCGTGTCTTCGATATGTGTGGGATTGATTTGTACACGAGAGCTACTACAGCTACTTTGTTAGCTTTTCCAGTTTTGTGCTCAATCTGAAAGTCGAATTCCTCCAATTTCAAACTCCAACGTGTTAATTTGCTATTTGGTTCTTTAAGGTTTTTGAGCCAAACTAAGGGTCTGTGGTCGGTAAAAACAGTAAAATGTTTTCTAAAAAAGGTAAGGGCGGAAATGCTTCGTAGCCCAAACAATGGCCAACAGTTCCCGTTCAATTGTGGAGTATCGTTGTTCCGTTTCGTTCAACGTTGGACTGGCATAAGCAATGGGTCTATCTTTTTGGCTAAGCACCGCACCAATGGCGATATTTGAGGCGTCCGTAGTTAACTCGAAGGGCGCATTTAAATCCGGATGGATTAAAAGTGGTTCATTCATTAAAATTTTCTTAGCGCTTTGAAAAGCTTGTTTAAATTCTTGGTCATGGATGATTTTATTATTTTTCTTAAGGCACTTCGTAAGGGGTTTTGTTAATTTTCCAAAGTTTTTTATGAACTTACGGTAATATCCGAGTAGTCCGAGGAAAGACTTGATTTCTTTTGTTGTTCTGGGTATGGGAAACTTCTGTATACCTTCTAATTTTATGGGGTTCGGTTTTATACCTTGAGGTGTTATAACATGACCTAGGTATTCTAGATATTTCTTTAGAAGTTCGCTCTTGTCTAGTTGTATCTTTACATTGGCTTCGCGGAAACGTTGAAAGACGTTGCGCAACTTCATGATATGTTCGGGGAGAGACGAGGCGTAGATAATTACATCATCTAAGTAAACCATACATTGAGATGTACTTAAAACTTTTTAAAATATGATTCATCATCCGCTGAAAAGTTGCGGGAGCATTCTTCAAACCAAATGGCATACGGCGAAAGTGGAAATGTCCTTCTTCGGTTGAGAAGGCAGTTTTTTCGCGATTTTCAGGTTGTATTTCAATCTGGTGGAAATCGGATGCTAGGTCTAATGATGTGAAGTAATTTGCTGTTCCTTACTTATCATGAATGTTTTCTATGTTAGGTAGTGGATGTTTGTCTTTTATGGTCTGTTCATTTAATTTTCTATAATATAGGACTATGGGCCATTTACGTTTTCCACTGGCATCGAGTTTCTTTGGAACTATCCATATTGGAAAGTTATATGGTGATTCACTATGTTCTATTATTTTTTGATCAAGCATCTTAGCTATTTGCGATTTTACTTCTTCGCGATGAACATGAGGGTATCGGTACGTTTTGGTAAATATCGGATCTTCGGTTTTTGTTCGTATGTGGTGGCATACTTTATTGGTGGCAGTTAAGGAAAGATCAGGATGATGGAAGGTGTCTCGATATTCATGACATAGTCCGGTAAGAAGTGTCTGTTCTTCAGCGTTAAGGTGTTCGAGGCGAAGGTTGTTTTTCAAATTGTCACTTAACAGCTTTCGTGTATCTGGTTTACTTTCGGCAACATAAGTATTTAGATAGGCCGTGTCCATTTCTTCCAGGTGAAGCGGGTTTTGTAGGCATATTGCGATTGGCTTCTCTGAAGTGTTAATAACTGATGTGTAAAACCAATTATTCTGTACTTTTACAATGGCATTCGGTATCATTAAATCTGGAGAGTAAATTCTTTGGAAACAAATCTTAGTTTCATTATTACTGCGAGTAGGTAGCTTGACATACACTTCGGTACGTGGAGGTATTTTCAGGTGATGTATTGTATCTTGAGGTTGTTGTTTAGTTTGTTGATAACTAACTTTCTATTGAGGTTTGGGCGAGATATGAAAGGGTACTATTGTTTTGTCTGTTTTATGTGATGCCATTTATAATCGATTTTAGCTCCTATTTTCCTAATAGGTCGTTTCCTATAAGTCCAATATAATAGTTATGGAAATTATACAGGTAAACTTCATGATCTCCAGGTTCATTAAATAGTGAGAGTATAGGCACACATGCTATTTCGGTATGAAATGTTTTACCGTGCGACGTAGTTATTTCGAAAGGTTTTTCAGCAATGGTTTCAGGGAAATGTTCATAAATAAATTCTGGCTTGATTCAAGTTCGGGTACTGCCGGTGTCGATCATTAATTTATTTTTTGTATTTAGTAAGTAAGTAAAAGGGAGGCTAGTAGGCTTATGATTATTTACGTTTATTGTTTCTATTCCGAAGCTGGTATGTAAAAATTTTCAATATCTTCTTGATATTCAGGTGTTGCTTCACAATTTTCTACCGTTTCTTGGTATTCGACTTCATCGTGGTACGCTTCAGGTACGTGTTTTCTGGCTGTATGCAGTCTTTTTCGCCGTTGGTATAAAATAGTTCAGTGGATGTAAAATTTTGTCGTCTAGTGGACTGCTGCACATACGGTTGTTGGTAAGGGCGTCGCATGGAGTTTTGTAACTGCTGCGTCGCTGGTCGCTTATGTATGGTCGACGTTTGCATAGTTGTTGGTTTGTTGGTCGAAATGTTGGTTCCAGGTTTAAAGACGTTAGAGCCTTGTTGACGTTTCGGCTGAGGGTTAAACCAGTTAGGGTTGTTTGGAAATTGGCGGCCAGGAAGCTTCATGGGTGGAATGTTAGGTAATTGGTAGGCTTGAGCTTGTTGACGCACAGGTGGTACTCAGGTAGGTTGATATTGCGGGGGTTGCATAGATTGTTGTCTTACAGGTGGTACCCAAGTGAACCGATATTGTGGGTAAGTGTACGTTACGGGTTTCAGGGGAATTTCCTTATGAAGCTTATAAGTTGTTCCGAATAATCTAGATCGTCTGTCTTCCCATTCTTGTTCTTCCAAAATAACTTTTAAAGCGTCTTCCATGGTGGCTGGATTGCGAGCTAAAAGGTAGCGACTTAAGTCTCCTTTTAGGCCAGTAAGAAATTGATTTTTACAAGATTGGTATATAAAATAATTTTTGTTTCTCTTGTGACGTCATTGTTTTCATTAAGCGCAAGATAAGCAAATAGTGACGTTCGAGCTCTCATGCATTTATCATGAAATTCTACCGGAGTTTCATTTTTTTTGGTATAAATTAACGAGTTCTTGTATGAGCGCATCTTCAGAACGGTTATCGAAACTTGTTTTCAATTTTTGTTCTAGATCTGCCCAGGTGTTAATAGTTTGTCCTAATGTTACAGCTTCAGCTGCTCCGGTTAAACGATAGAGAGCGGTAGAGAAGAGGAGATGATTGATATAATCAGCTGCATTTTGTGTGGAAAACTGATCGATAATTGTGCCTGCTTGTTTAAACCATTTAACCAAAGTTGTTAGATTTCCATCATATTCACTGATGTTATTTAATAAACTCGGGTGAAATCCCGGGGGATAAAATTGTTGGTTGTTCATGATTAATCTGGGTTCTCTTAAAATAGGTCTAAATTGAGGTTGGATGTTAAGATTCGCATTTTCTAGTGCTTCTATAAGATTTTCTAATGACGTTAATACGTGGGTAACAGTTCTAAATAAATCTAATAAATCTTACGCATTCAGTGTGAGTATAACAGGATATTAAGATATTTTATTAATAACACCTGTTAATCTTGCTTACCGCACTGAACCTAATTGTTTTAAGCGTTGCAATTGCTATTAATGAAAATATCTATTAACGATAATTCTCCTGAGAATATACCGAAGAATCAGATAGATTCAGTTAGTAGTAGCGTAATACTAAAATAATTATTAAGTACAAACATTTCTGTAAAAACTTAATTAAACTTACATAAAAATGGCATTCTTCTGTCTTTACGATAAAGACGTTTTATACAGGACCCAGCGATGCTCGTCCGGGGCGTTGTTTGAACAGGACCCAGCGATGCTTGCCCGGGGCGTTGTTGTTCAGGTGGGTTTTTGATTGTTGAAGAGTCCATCTGTCTCGTTGATCACTAGTATGGTATTCTTCTCGTGATTTTGGCAATTTTGTCCTCTGTCAGGAGTCGTATACTATTTTTCTTGATCGTTGGTTCTTTCGGGAATGCAGATCAAACGTTGAAACGTAAAAGTGCGCGAATTTGGGACACTTTTCTGCAAATCCTAGAGCGACTGCGCCAATTATACGTTCTCAATTAATAATTCAGTTTTTAAGAACATTTATTTATTAAAGAACGGAGCTACAAGTATTCGGGCAGAGTAACACTCTGCAATTATAAATCTTAATAACTAACTTTCTAATTAAATATCGGACATAGGTCTTATCACAGGATGCAGCTATTATGATAAGGAAGGTTGCACCCTGCGTCTAGACAACGTAATTCGAGTGTGAGGGTCAAAATGTTTATAAACAGAGTTTGTATTCACATATCTTAACTCAGCAATTATTTTGTAATTTAGTCGTGTAATTTTAGGAACTTGCACTATTTAGAATCTCTTGTAATTTATTGTATTGTTATACCTTCTTGTGAGTTAAGCTTGCCGACTTGAGGGATTTTGGAGCAGTTCTGATTAGATTTCCCAGAACTATTAAATTATTTGGGTTAAATTTCAAGCTGCAGTTGGGTAACATATTTTGCAAGAAGTCATAAATTTGTTTGGTCACGTAGTTTCTTCCTATAAATAGGGACGAACTTTTGAAAATAGGGAATTTTGTACTCGTTCATCGAAGCACATCATTCTCAAAATCACCCACGCACTTTGAAAATAGTCGCAACGGTTGCTCTGCGAGATTCTCTCTTAAAAATTAATCCATTTCCTTTCCTCGCCTTCAGTAGAGCGCTCTGGCTGGACCGGCGCCCCTGTGGGATTTTCCCTCGACGATGCATCTTTTCCCGGCCTTCGGTGGAGCGCTCTGGCTTGGCCGGCGCCCCTGTGGGATTTCCATTCGACGTTGCATCCTTTCTCCGCCTTCAGTAGAGCGCTCTGGCTGGACCGGCGCCCCTGTGGGATTTTCCCTCGACGATGCATCTTTTCCCCACCTTCGGTGGAGCGCTCTGGCTTGGCCGGCGCCCCTGAGGGATTTCCATTCGACGTTGCATCCTTTCCCCGCCTTCGGTGGAGCGCTCTGGCTTGACCGGCATCCCTATGACATTTCCCGCCAGCTTGCAATCCTTCCAGTTTCCTCCGCGTCATGTTGTGGTGTGATAAGAGTCATATTCCGGGGGAGGGGGTTTCCTTAGCTCCGACGGGCTAATTTGTCAGATATATTGCCCTGACTGGATTTTCTGCAGTTTCCCTGATCTGTGCGGGTGGGTGCCGAGGGCGGGGGAATGACGGGTCGACCTGCAGCTGCAGTTTTGGCCTTGAGGTGTATTTTACACAATAAATGTTTTAAACCTTTACGGCGTTTTATTTATCAAGTTCAGTTACTTAGATTTCGAACCTGTTACTACATAAAAAAGAATAAGAAACACAACACAACGTACATCACACGGAGGGTCTCGAGACGTTATAGTACAAAAGAAAGCTTATAATTTGGGAGAGAAATATACTAAGACAAATCTTCGGGGGGATTAAAGAAGGGGACATATGTCGAAGGCGTACAAAGAAATCTACAGCCTGTTTAAAGAAATAATAGTAAATAGGTATGATGAAGCAGGGAAGACTCAGATTGGTTGGTTGGGCCACCTGGGAAGAATGACAAACGAAATGATTCTAAAAAAGGTTTTCAAGGGAACTCCAGGGGGCACAAACACAAGACCTCAAAACGAATGGTTTAAGGACATGAAGGAATTAAAAGTAGGAAACTGGGAAGACCAAGTAACAAAAAGAAAGGAATGGAAGAAGATAACAGAAAAAGCAAAGCACCTTAAAGCCTAAAGGCCTCTCGAGCTAATATATATATATATATATATATATATATATATATATATGAGGGCTGTTCTCTTCCTGCTGAGCCCAGTAAAGGAATACACAATATATTGACAAAACACATTTATTTATAATTTTTCAAAGTATTTCTCGCCACAGCCAATGCATTTTTGCATCCGTGAAAACCAATCTTCAAAACATTTTCTCCAATCTTCTTGCGTTAGGTTATTTAATTCATTTTTAAATGCGTCAACCGCTTCTTCGGCCGATGTAAAACGTAAACCCCGTTACTTATTCTTTACACGCGAAAATAAAAAGAAATCATTAGGTGCTAGGTCTGGACTATATGGTGAATGACCTATTATTTCAGTGTTTTGGTCATTCAAATACTCAGTCGTTCGAGCAGCAGTGTGCGCCCGAGCGTTATTTATGCAAGATGATCCCTCCTCTTGGACGTTGTTCGCGAAAATTTTGGAGAACTTGGGGCAAACAAACTGTAGTGTACCATTCAGCATTAACAGTACGACTATCCTCCAGTGCTACAGTGGAAACATGTCCAGTCATTCCAAAAAATGTGGCGACCATCTTTTTGTTTCGGCTATTTTCACGAACAACTTTTGTTGGAGCCGATTCATTCTCAAAGACCCAAACTGCCGATTGTTGCTTTCTTTCGGGATCAAACCCACGTTTCATGACCTGTAATGATGTTGTACACGATCCATTGTCAAAGCGATCCAGTGTAGATCTGCATCATGCCACACGGTTTTCTTTTTGAACTGGAATCAAATTATGGGGAATCCAACGGGCACGGAGCTTACATACCACCAAATGTTTGTGTAAAATGGTGTCAACTGCTTTCACATCAATCTTTAAAATTGCTTAAATACTCCTGGCGGTAACATGCCGGTCCTCTTCAATCATGTTTCCTACAAGACCAATATGCTTTTCGGTAACTGCCGTTTTTGGCTTAGGAGCTCGAAAGTTGTCATTTAAGGACAGTTGACGGCGTTGAAATTCATTGTGCCACCACTTTACGGTAACTAAGGAACAAGACTTGTCACCAAACACTTGATTGATTTCCTCAAAACGTTCGTTCCGCCACGCGTGAAATAGTAAAACATCACAGCTTGATAATGCTCTATATTCAATTCCATGCATTCTTGGGGAAAGGATTACTTTAAAATTATGTATTTTAAAAACCTTCAAGTACATATATTTGACAACTTTCAAGCAGAATTTGTTTCAAAATATCACAGTCTGCTAGATGGGCTCAGCAGAAAGAGTACAGCCCTCTTATACCGAATATGTAATCTTTCTTGATACTATCCCAAACCGTCATAAATAATGATTGCAGAAGACATCAAAATCGTACTTAATAAAAAATGTAGAACTAATCATATTAATTATTAATATTCCATTATTCAATACCGAAACCTTATAATGAAGTTAAGCTCTCCAAGTTTGGTGTGTTGCAATTTTGAAAGAAATTATTGACCTACAGTTTACTATGTCCAAGGAGTATCATTAGTCTATTATTTGGGATACAATTATATTTTGAGCCCCCCCTCCCCCCGTTATTCAATATTTAACCTACCAGTTAAACCAAGATAAAACTTTAGCAGACAAAGAAGTCCCCTCCCCCCACCACTTTTTTGGCGACTACTCTGTCCTCATTCAGTGAAATAATTATTATTTGAATGCGTTCTAATATGATATTGTTTCTAGAAATGTGTGTTTATAGTTCACATTAATTATTTATGTAAAGCACGTTTAGAATCAGATTGTGACTGACCTGTATCAGATAAACTAAATTATTACTGCTCAAATATTTGAGAGGACGGGAAAATTATGCTTGCTAAGTTAATGGCAACTGCTTTGTATTCTATACAAAATAAAAGAACAAATAAAATACCCTTCAATTAAGAAAGGAAGTAGTATGACTTTTTTCGACACACTCCCTCAATAAAAAAAAATCCAATTCTTTAAGTAGCACAAGACTACCCACTTCCATAAACTTAACGATATGAAAACAGATAAAAAGATCCTCATTATAGGTAAAACTTGCATAACTCAAAGTAAAGAGAAATTAGTAATAAATGTCTGCGAAGCAATACAAACATTTTAATACTCTAATTTAATTGTATCTTAATCCTAAGCAAAGGTTTCAGCATAGAAATATGCTGTTCCCAATTATAAAATACCTACTGTGGATAAGGGTTTAATCAACACATTAGTAACAGTACTTTATTACAAAAAAAAAACAATAAAAATTTTTAGACATTCTGTAATTAAAATATCTACACCTTATAAGGTTATCCAGCTCCTTTCAAAAATTCTGGCATTTCATATCTACATCGATTAATAAGTTGAAGAAGCTCATTAACTACGGTTTGTGACACCACTTCTTTCTTTTCCAAGAGTTCTTGATAAAATGCTACAGCTGCTTCACAATTATTGTTGATACCTAATTAAACAGCCTGTTAGTATTATTTTGATTAAACTTCTCCTTTACTCTTAATTTAAACATACTAAATTATGACAAATGTATTTAAAAATGAGTATTATAATAGACAAGTATCAAAAACACATAATTACAAATTAGTACAATAACTTTGACTTACTATGTATTTTCATGATAGAATGGTACACCATTGACTGATTGATTACATCAGAAGGCAATTTATAAGCTGCTTTGGCCAAAGTCTCTAAAGCAAAAAGTTTATTTTCCTTTACCCATCGTTGACACCTTCTCTCCAAGTCTTTCTTGGGTATAGCTTTAAGTTCCTGCATTTAATAATATATTAAAAACCACAAAATATATTATTAGTAATAAAAATCATTCTACTTTTCAAAAACCTCTTGCTTGACAAAAATTTAACAGAAAAAAAACTTCTGCTAATATGCTGGAACAATAAAAATTAAATTTACAATTTTATTGTACCTATTATAAATCTCAAGCAATTTAGCTAAAACATGTGTACTGAATCTTGAATAATTAAGTGAACTTCCTACTTTCAAATTTCATAAGCATGGCGTAAACAGCTAAAAGCAGAAAAACTAAAATAGTAACTCTTCAAGCTAAATAAAATTTAAAAAATAGTGAGGACTATTTTTGAATAATAAGTTATTGAATATATCCAAAGTCTACATATTTGTAAGGTTTTTTTTTAAGTTTCACTTGTTTCTGGGCCCCGTTTCAAGAACTTGAGCTTTTTTAAGTACTTTAGACCGCCAAATATGTAACATAATTATAATAACCAAAGAAACTGCTGTTATAATGAATTATTGGATAATATCATAATGATATTAAATACTTATATAGGTACATCCAAACCAATATATAGGCTATAAATACACTCACAACTAAAAATTTCCTTAATGACTTGTGCAGCCCACTCTGTGCAAGTGCTGTAATTAATGACACAGTAGTAATTTCAGATCCATGTATTTTTGATGTGACATTTAAAACCTCCTGTAGCAGTTCTTCGTCTTCACCTTCTACTACTGCACACAATAATTCTACCTGAAGTGGTGTACATTTATATTTCTCTGCACATTCTGTATACACCTGCACAGCTTTAGTTAAATCATTCCTACAAAGTTTAAATTTCAGTAACACAACAAAACCAATGCAATTATTTAAACAATAAAGCACGAGTAGAAATTCTAATTTTTGGCCACTGTATAATGCAGACAAGACAAATTAAATCTCAAATAACATATGTAAGCAACTTAAAGTGGATAAATTCCAAGAAGAAAACATTATTTTTTAAACAATATGTAAAACCACAATAGGGAACATCAATGATCTATCGTCATGAATTTGTGTCATTTGCATAAGCCTGCACATAATATTGTTCTAAACTGCTCAAAAATGAATAAGGATATTGCAGTATAAGACACTTAAAGGCAACACCAATTGCATTTATAATATAAAACTACCAAAGCAATAAAGTGTAACGTCTTTTTAGTAATTAACATGAAAAATACAACAACGGTATGTTTAAAGAAGAAATTTAACAATATTAAATGAAAATCGTTATTGTCTCCTTTCACTTAACTTAATTTTATTAAATTCTAATACCACATGGCACCTCCTCTGGCAGTAATAACTGCTCTGCACCTTGCTGGCATACTCTCAATGCAATTATCAATATGTTCTTGTGGAATTTGATGCCACAGTATCGGCAATACATACATATATACATATATCAGATTCGACTTAAAGATTACGGGAAAACCCAACGAAGAAGTAAGAATCCCCAAAACAACAGGCTGGCGCCTCTATGAGAGGTATATCAGAGCTGAAGTGGATGATCTTAACACCGAGGTAGATACAGTAGAGGATCTTGAAACAGCCTCAACAAATCTACACAATCTTATACACTCAGCTTATGAAACAAGCTGCCCCCTAAAAAGCCGAAGGGTCACCCGTAAGGTGCCCTGGTGGAACAGGGAGCTTGAAACTTTACGCTCTGAAACAAGGAGGCCATTTAACAAAGCCAAGAAACAGAACTGTCAAGAGTTATGGGACCAATACAGTGAGGCCCTCACAAAATATAACCTGGAAATCAGGAGGTCGAAAAGGAGGACATGGCGTAGCTTCTGCGAGGGGATAAAAGATACCCCAACAGCAGAACGCCTACAAAAAGTCCTTGCAAAAGACCATAGAAATGATATTGGCCATCTGCAGAAGGCGGAGGGGCTCTTCACTGAGAGCACCAGGGAAACGCTGGAGCTATTACTAAGCACCCACTTCCGAGGCTCTCATACCCATAGCTTGGGTGAACCTGTCGAGGAAGTGCATATAATACATCCACAGTCAAAAGCCTAACGACAAATAGGGTTAAATAGGCAATCCTTGCTTTTAAACCCTATAAAACACCTGGCGGAGGCGGCATCTTTCCGGCCTTACTCCAGAGATGTATAGAGGACCTGCTGCCCAATATATGCAAGCTATATAAGGCTACCTAAAAAGTGGAGCGAGGTTAATGTAGTGTTTATACCCAAAGGAGGTGGTCGTTCCAACACCCAGCCCAAGGCATACAGACCTATAAGCCTCACCTCTTTCCTTCTGAAAGGAATGGAGAAGGTACTTGCCCAGTACCCTGAAGTACTTCCAAACTGACCACTTCACCCCAACCAACATGCCTACCAAACGACAAAATCGACTACAGTGGCTCTCCATAGTTTAGTAAATGGACTGGAGAAGACGTACGTGGCAAAAGAAATAGCTCTCTGTGCTTTCGCAGACATAGAGGGTGCTTTTGACAACACTTCCTTCGAATCTATAGAAAGAGCTGCCACGGAGAGGGGCTTCGATCCTTCTACTATCAAATGGATTAAAGCCATGCTTGAAAGTAGAAAAATTACAGCAAAGCTGGGAGGAAAAGCAGTTACCATTACGGCTGCCAGAGGTTGCCCCAAAGGTGGGGTTCTGTCGCCTCTCCTGTGGTCTGTGGTAGTTGACGACCTCCTCAATGTGTTAACACAAGACGGCTTCGAAATACAGGGGTACGCCGACGACCTGGTAGTAGTGGTCTGTGGAAAATTTGACTCAGTAGTGTCACAACACATGCTGGAAGCTCTAGATACCATCGAGAGTTGGTGTCGACATCAAGGCTTAAGCATAAACCCAATGAAAACGGTAATCGTCCCCTTTACTAGATGTAGGAAGCTGAACCTAAGCTCCCATGCTAGAAAGGGCGGTTATTGACTTCAGTAATGAAGTCAAATACTTAGGAATTACACTAGCCCAGAAGTTGACGTGGAACTCACACATTGGTAAACTGCAGAAGAAGGCTGTTCTAGCATCCCTAGCATGCCGTAGGCTAATAGGAAGAAACTGGGGGCTAAAACCAGTAATGATCCATTGGTCATAGGTGGCTATAATAAGACCCATGGTCACCTAAGAAGCAGTTGTGTGGTGGCCAAAAACAAAACAGACCACTACTCAGTTACAGCTACAGAAGATATAAGATATAACGTCTCGCCTGTCTGAGTATAACTGCAACAATAGAGACAATGTTAGGACTAATGCCCCTACATCTTCAGGTGCAAAAGGAGGCAATGCTACATGCGCTCACGTTTGCAAAGACAAATAAATTCAAATCAGGAGACCTGACAGGCCACTTAGGTATTCTAAGTCCCACTCACCTAGAGCGAACGGCCAACACCGTATCGGATTTTATGCCAATAAAATACAACTTTGACCAACCTTTTAGACTGACCATCACAGGCCGGGAAGTGTGGTCCTCGGGAGGACCTTCCTTCAAGAAAGGATTCCTTCAGTGGTATACGGATGGTTTGAAGATGGAAAGAGGAGGAACTGGAGCGGGGCTCTATGGACCCGGTTGCGCATTTCCGAACCCCTCGGTGCCATAACTACCATCTTCCAGGCTGAGGTTTACGCCGTAAACCTCTGCACAAAGATAAACCTCAGGATGGGATATAAAGGTGCAACAATTGACATCCTCACAGACAGCCAAGCAGAAATAAAGGCTTTAAAGGCCTCCACTTGTGAGTCAAAGCTAGTCTGGGAGTGCCTGAACAACCTCAAACAGATGGCAAACAGAAATCACGTTACTTTGTGGTGGGTGCCAGGGCGAGGGCGTACCAGGCAATGAAAAGGCTGACGAACTCGCAAAACGCGCGGAGCAACGACGCCATTCACTGAACCTGAGCCTTGCTGTGGAATACAGAAAAGCCACATAAAACAGGCGGTCAAACTACGGGAGGAACAACAGAAGTTCTCATACTGGCAAAATATACCAGGACAACGTCAGGCAAAACAGTTCATCACTGATTCTCTGCATTGTTGTTTATTATCACACGAATAATTTGAAAAAAATGAACAAAAAAGATCTTAAGACGACAGGAAAGATTATTCAATCAAACACACAAACTCGACTTGACACTAATAAGGTTAAACAATTGCAACTGCATTCGATTGTTTTTTTGTTTTTTAACATCAAACATTGTGGCTTGCTCTAATAATTAATAATAGACAATCATTAGCCGCCAAATACAAACATATATGCTTTATATTACAATATCCATAGTCATTTTTGAGTAGTTTATTTAAGTAGATCCATGGCACAGCCAAACTGCTGCATTGTATATTGAAGCAAAAAACCTTGAACATTCCGTTCTTTCCAAATATAAGATCAAACCAGCCCTTCTAATAACATTAAGTAGATAAGTTAATTATTTCTTCTTGCTCTTATCTTTATAATAATTAATATGTAAATACAATATTATTAATAATTTCAACAGGTTTATTGTATTTACCTATTAATTAAGCACACAGTTTTATGTTAACCTACGTCTTCAAATGTACTTTAACCAACGGTCCCAAAATAATATTGGTCGGCATACAAAAACCCCTTTCAACTAAAAGATTAAATAACTTTTGAACTTGTACTTCATTAGTGGCTGCACTAATTAATTGCCAACAATTTCTTGTAAGTGTAGGACCACCTTTAGCCTTCCTGTAAATATCCCACAATTGTAAAACTTTATCTGGTTTTAATTCACAATACAAACCTCTTTTCAGTCTCACATGCAAGTATGTTTATGGCTAAATCAAATTTATTTTCTTTTACAAGTAAAGTTGCTAAATCCACAATTTTAAAATCATCTAGCACAAACATTGGAGATGTTGCTTTTATCTCAGAATACATTTTGAGGGCAGCATCTGTTTCTTTGTTACTAAGGTATGCCATAAGTAGTGCCGCTTTCATACCTGCAGTTTCATTGTAACCAGCATCAATAAACTGTTGCCGCATTTCGTTTGCTTTCTGTTGATTGCCTGAACGAGCATATTCTTGTATGAGCCGACGCAATACACCTCGAGTTTCCATGTTCTTATTTTGCAGCTCTAAGAGATGATTTTCAAGCTCAGCTGCACTCATATCACGCTGAATAATAGGAGCAATTATTTTTACGTAATTTATGAAATTACAACAAACAACAACTAACCGGGTGTGGAATATAAGAATGATTTTGGTTTATGGTTGCATTTACTAAAGCATCTACAGCTTCTTTTATTTTTCTGTTTACTGCATTCTGATGGCTTGGCAAGTTTAACCAATAAATAACAGAATCAGCTGCATTCACTGAAATGTGAAATTTTTTCATGTGCATTACCTGAAATAAAAATTATTTGTAATTTTTCTAGCATATTATATTATGCTGTATTTTTTTCAATATTGTCAAACCTTTAAGTTAAAGTGGTTAGAAATTAAAAAATAATATTCAACTTATTGAAAGAGACAATGGTTTACATCAAACAATAGGAATTTGACCGGAAGTACAAAGTGATTTTTTAAAAAGTCAATTGCAGCAAGCCTAGAAAAAAAGCTATTCCGTCTGCAGTCAGCTGTAATGAGCTTTGAATGACATTTACCTGTATGTCAAACTGTGTGACAGTTCAGGTAGTTAAAAATTTTGGCCCAACAAAATGTGAAAATGAACAAGTATTTAGTTGCAACTGATTTGTAATTTATTAAGGTAAGTAAATTACAGGTTTTTCGTCAAGATTTCTTTCACAGCAAGTGTTCGAAATGTCCACCCCCTTGCTCTATACACAATCTTGCTCGTTTTTGTAAACTTCGAGACACATTTTCGAGCATGTGCTGTGAGTTATTTATTTCGTTGCATTTATGAATTATTCTTGCTGTAAGCTCATCTAAATTTTGTATTGGTGTCTGATAAATTGAATTATTCACATAGGGCCAGACAAAAAAATCCAACGTTGTTAAATCACAGGACCTGGGTGGATAAGCAACTGGAGTGTTCCGACTGATTACTCTATTGCCGAAGAATTCCTGAATAAAATTCAAGTTCTCCAGAGTACAATGAACAGGCGAGCCATCCTGCTGGAAGTACCCTTCACGCAGCTCTTGGTCATCTAACTGATTATTAAAAGGTTCCAAAATCTCTTCGCGATACCTTAATGCATTGATTGTCCCTTGAAAGAAAATTGGTCCTACAAGTCGTCGTCGGCTAAGACCAATCCACACGTCAAGCTTTTGCGGATGAAGTGGTGTTTCTCTAAACGCATATGGATTCTCCGCAGACCAAATTCTCATATTTTGGGAGTTCACATATCCAGATAAATGAAACCATGCTTCGTTCGAAAAAAACACGTTGTTCAAGTCGTTGTCTTCAGGAAATGCGTTTAAAAACCATTGACAATATCGTTCTCTTAGAGGCATGTCTGCTGGTAGAATCTGATGAACTGAAGTTACTTTATATGGGAATAACTTTAAATCTGCTTTAAGAATATTCCTCGTGGTTGTGTAAGACAAAAATCAATGCGCTGTGAAAGACGTCGAAGTGAAGTTGAGGGAGCTTCAGCCATTATTTGTCTAACATTTTCCAGGACGTCTGGTGTGCGTTCTGTAGGTCTACCGCTACCATTTCTGCGTGTAACACCACCTGTTTCATCGAATAATTCCACAGTGTGCCTTAGAGCATCGTAAAATCGAATGTATTCAACAATTCCAAAATGGCCTGTAAAATCGTTGAAGCATTCCTGGATCGAATACCGCCACTCACCATTTATGATGATTCCAGTTCGGTAATAAGCTTTTACCATAAATATCTTATGCTGCACTGTGAAATTCATTTTTGAATAAATAATTGAAGCTTCTTTATTTAATTATTGGCAGCTATGCTGTTACAATTTTCATATTGTCAGATTCTAAAGCTTAATATAGACGGGACAATCCCTAGGCTACTGCAATTGACATTTTAAAAAATCACTTTGTATCAGCAAACTTTGAGTATTCGAGAGATTCGACTAATCGAGGTTTGAGACAAAGAGGATCAACTGTAGATAATTTGAACATGCCAGTAATATACAGGGTGTTTCTGAATAACATGCTAATATTTAAGGAGGTTATTCTTGGGTCCATTTTGAGAAAAAAACTTCATATGAACATATGTCCTAAAGGTCTTAACTTTTGAACTACAGGGTGTTAAAGTTTTAAGAAAAAAACCTTTTTTTCATGATAACTTTGGTATGACCCTAGATATTTTTGTGAAACGTAGTACGCATCTTCTATGCATCAAAAGGCATTTTCTGCTGTACAACATAATTTTTTATTCTTGCCAGTGGCGTTCGTGCGGGATTTGCATTGAATCATTGTAAAGAGAAAAGTGATACGCCACTGCTTTTTCTTAAAGTAAAAATTATTTTTGAAATCCTCATTCCTTTGTGTGCAAATCTGGTCTGTAGATTTTTTTCGTTTGACGTACGGTTTTCGCATAAAAAAATAAAATTTATTCAGTTGCATCTCGCATAAATGAATTTTATTTTGTTATGCGAAAACCGAACGTCAAACGAAAAAAAATCAAGAGACCAGATTTGCTCACAAAGGAATGAGGATTTCAAAAATAATTTTTACTTTAAGAAAAAGCAGTGGCGTATCACTTTTCTCTTTACAATGATTCAATGCAAATCCCGCACGAACGCCACTGGCAAGAATAAAAAATTATGTTGTACAGCAGAAAATGCCTTTTAATGCAAAGAAGATGCGTACTACGTTTCACAAAAATATCTAGGGTCATACCAGAGTTATAATACAAAAAAGATTTTTTTCTTAAAACTTTAACACCCCGTAGTTCAAAAGTTAAGACCTTTAGGACATATGTTCATATGAAGTTTTTTTCTCCAAATGGACCCAAGAATAACCTCTATAAATATTAGCATGTTATTCAGAAACACCCTGTATAATCACCAAAAGAAGTAAAACACAAATATATAAAGACTGTGCATTATAGCAAGTACACTACAAAGGTTTCTAAAAAGTTAAGCAATAGGGCTATAAAATGCCACAAAAGTTGTCTACTTAGGAATTATTTATTTTAATCCCATCTTGGTTTTCTCCAAAATATGCTCAGGTTACTAAATAGTGAAAAAATGTAATTGAAACTTTGAAACTCAGTTGCTCACTTAAGAGTAGAAATGCAGAAAAACCATGCAGAAGTAAATTAAAGAGACTTGTTAGTTGTGTTTGCATAAAACATTTTTTAACTTTAATTTTTCTTTTGAGATATATATCAACTGCTAGCTAATTTTTACTTTAATAAATATTGTACTATTTATCTTTTCCATGCTACACTGAATTTTAAAAACTTCACAGATATTTAGAAAAATACTTCTAACAACAAAACTAAACTAGAAAGAAGATAAATTTTACAATAGACAGTTGCAGTAGGAATATGTAATTTTTATTTTACGCTCTAAGTTTTTGTAATAAAAGTGTTTTTATTCATTATTCAATGTCATAAACTAAGTACATTGATCATGGTATTATTAGAAAAAATAACTTATTTTCACAGCTGCAAGTTGTTCGTTTATTTCTTAAAAATTATTCACTTATTTCTTATACTTAAATACCTTTTTCTTAATATTTGTACCCTATAAAAATAGGTATAACAACCTCTATATGATTTAAAAGTATGAAACAAATTATTTATTGAAATTATATAAGAAAATAAAAATGTGAGTTATATCTTAAAAAAAAGATACTTCCACAAATTTTTTTGTAAATACTTCTAGCAAGCATCTATAGGTTTCTCTTTTATCGTTTTTCTATATTACTACTTATAAGTAGATTACTTAGTTTCAAAAAGTTGAGTAAATACAGGTTTTCCCTGATATCTACTAATTTGAGCATATTTTAGAGAAACCCAAAATAGGGCAAAAAGTACCTCAACTATTATACCATTTAACCAGTCTTCAATCTTTTGCCATTTCAAAGACCCCTACCATACAGGGATTCCCAAGGAAGTGGATATTGACCCCCAGGAGTTGATGAAAACTTGAATGGGGTCGATGAACCTATAATGATCGATTGACAATCGATGAACCTTTAAGGGTCTTTTAGGGATCAATTATCAAAACTAACGAATATGTAAAATTTTGAAATTCAATAATATACATATAGTAAAAATACCCAGGATTAAAACATATTTGAGCCCTTATGTTAGCGTTTCCGACTTCTTATTTAGTGGAGGCTAGTTTTAGCAACCTGAATAATTCATAAAGGAAAAGTAGAAGTAGATTAAATATATCAGAAAGTTGAATTTTACAAATAATATGAAAATAATTTATAACCAAACATTTCAAACAAACATTATATCTAAATATCAAGCCTAACCATCTCATTAATAATATAAATATATTATTCTCTTTTATTTTTATATACTTTTTGTACAATTGGTTGTAAACATTTTCTATTTACTATTACCGACTTCATACTTGAATGCATGTTTTTTTTTGTACAATAAATTTTTATTGAAATATCTTACTTATTTCAATCGTCTAAGAATCCTGTTTGTTTCCGTTAAAGATAATTAAGCATTAAAAAGGTGAAAAATTTTGTGTTGAAGATTTAAAAAAAGTTGAACGTTCTACCCAAACATAGATTGCCCTTCCATCTGAACACAATCTAAATTTAACACAGTTTATACAGTATTCACATTTCGTTTTAGAATTATACTAATAATTAAGTACGATAGGAGGTCGGTGGAAAAAATATTTTTGTAAAGGGTTGATATTTAAAGATGTTTGGGAATGCCTGCTATAGTATAACTACTGTAATGGACAGTCTTTATATACAGCCTATGTTTACATCTTTCTACCTTGAGTAGTTCGAGAAACTTTTCATGATCAAGTGACTTTTTAACAACACGTAACAGAAATTGTCCTGCGTATTCAGTACTTGTGGCGGGCGTTTTACACATTTTCCAGAGAATTTTTAATGTATTTTCAGTATCACCAGCACTTTTCCAAGCTCCTACAAGTGGTTGTAACAAACGCTCAGACTGGATAATGACATGTTCATAAGTTTTACCTAAAAAATATCGGTTGGCATTATTACAATCAAACACATAACTACAAACATTACACAGATATTGTGCAGGTACTATTCTATTTTGTTTTAAAAGGAAACCCAGCAGGGGAGTGAGCAATTCCCTGATAGTAAAACCCAAATTCTGCAAGCGAGTTAACAACTGCTGTGGATCTGTAGAATCACTAAGTGGAATAACATAGTACTCCAAAGTATCTAAATCAGGTTTAACATTCCATTCTAGCATCCTTTTTAGTACAGTCAAGACACCTACACAAACAAAAATAAAAATAAACACTACACAATTATTATATTTTATAGAAAATATGTATATATAAATAAATTACACCATGACTACACAAAATGGAACCTATACTCAGATACAATCAGATAATTAACCATATCTTAAATGTATATAAAAAATGAATACAGATCGCACGTATATCAGCTATACATTAATGAAATTATATGAATTTGTATTGAATATTCAACACCAATTTTATGGCACCACAATAAACTACTTGCTTTAAAAAGATAACCAAATCCAGGAAGAACAAACACAAAACATATAACTATTAACAGCCATTTTGGATTTGATTTTGATACCATTCAAAAATGCGCCAAAAAACAATGTAAAAACCTAGGTCCCCAAAAAACAGACTATGGCTACATATATACAATGTGTCTAGCTAAGTTCGCGACAAATGGAAATTTTTTTTATTCTTGGGTTTATGAAAAAAAGTTATTCTTTATAAAAAGTCCTGCTTCATCCAAAACTTAAATTCAAATTGTCAGATTTTAATATTTGTTAGTCATATACGAGATATGACAAAAAATATGAAATTAGTATAAGAGTAAAGTACCTTTATTTTCAATAATACTTAAATACAGCATTTACACAAAAGAAAGTATTGAAAATGTTACACAAATGCTTCAACATATCCGCCTTCTCGTTCCATACATGTAACGGTTCTATCACAAAAATGCCTTAAAACCCTTCTAATTGTTTGTGGAGTTATTTTACGGATTTCTTCTCTAATAACACGTTCTAGATGGCCTACATCCGTAAACGGCGCTTGAATATAAACATTTTCTTTTAAATAAACCCACAAGAAAAAATCAAGTGGGGTCAGATCTGGAGACCGAGGTGGCCAACGTATTTCGGAAAAGCGGTGTATAACCCTTTCGTTAAAACAATCTTCAACATATTGCCTTACGTCCAACCTGCTATGACAAGGTGCACCATCCTGTTGAAACCAAATATGTTGGCGTTCCAGCAATGGAAGATTGTCGATAAAATTACTAATTTCACTTTGCAAAAAATTTAGATACCGGTCGGCATTCAAGATTGGTGAAAGAAGAAAGGTCCAATTACATAACTTTTGTAGATTCCGCACCATACATTTGTCTTGAACGCATATTGTAAAATTTGGGTTGGCATCTGACCACCAACGGCAGTTTTGACTCGATACAGTTCCGTTCGATGTAAATGTTGCTTCATCGGAAAATAAAATTTGTCTCGACACAAAAGGATTATCTTCTAACATTGCCTGAATGTCGGCACAAAACTCCAATCGTCTGTCATTATCACCTGGTCTTAGAGTGTGTACAAATTTAGGCTTGTAGGGGTGAAATTTGTTTGTTTTTAGAATTTTAGCTACCGAATCTTTGCTTATAGTGTTTGACATCAACAATGCTCTTTTCCGCAACGAACACCTCGGTTGTTCTATTGCTGATAGCATCACTTCTAGTTCCATTTCGTTATCAACAACATGTTTTTGGCATTTGTTGTTAAATCTATTTTCGACATTTCCGAAAGTCTTAAATTTTTTTAAAAGTTGTCTTACCGTCTCGTGGTGAATATTCTTGTCAGGATGCCGCTGATTAAAAATAGTTGCTGCTTCCCTGAAAGTTTTGTAATTATCGCCCACTATTAAGACGATTTCAATTTTATCTTCTTTACTTAATATTACAGGCATTTCTACTTATTTTATTTTGACAAGCGTAAACGATGATATTGACAGATTTAGTCAAACATTGTTTATCAGAGTATTCTAGATTAAGATTAAAAATTGTGTACATCAAACTGTTTACTTTGTAGTTGAGAAAAGTGTAAGAATTAAAAAAACTAAATGTAAGTGAATGTGATTGCATTTTTGAATATAATTTCCAATTCTGAACGACTATTCCTTATAACATATTTAAGTATTATTGAAAATAAAGGTACTTTACTCATACTAATTTCATATTTTTTGTCATATCTCGTATATGACTAACAAATATTAAAATCTGACAATTTGAATTTAAGTTTTGGATGAAGCAGGACTTTTTATAAAGAATAACTTTTTTTCATAAACCCAAGAATAAAAAAGTTTTCCATTTGTCGCGAACTTAGCTAGACACATTGTATATATTGACATTATTTTTAAAACTCTTAAAATTACAAGGTTTAATAAGTTTGTTGTGGTCTAAAGTGCAGTTACTTTAAATATTAAAAAATATCGAAAAATACCAATTTTCATTTAAAATAAAAAAGGTGAACAACTCCATTTCCTTTCATCCAAACAACCAGCAATACACACACATTACTAACCCGTTTCGCCTTGTTTTCTTGCCGTTTGCAGTAAAAGAGGCCAAAAATAATGACACCGCAAATTAGGCATGCCTTCTAGTAATTTCCATGCTAACTCAGAGTAACCTTTTTTTAATGCTACTGCTGTCAACTGTTCCAATGCATAAGGATTTAGTCCTGATTCTTGCAAATTCTTTATTGTCTTAATTATTATTTCAGGTGGCTGCAATTTAAAACATGAGGAAAATCAATGATTCAACAGTGCAGTGATCTAAAGGGAATAAATTTGCCCAAATGTGGAGGAAGTCTGGAGAACTAACACGGACCAAAACTTTAAATAAATCAATTAAAGTTTTTACAGTAAATATATATAAATTTAATAGTAAAAGATTTATTTTATTTTTCATTGGAAATAAATTAAATATTACATAATAAAGCCTGTATGGCACGATGTTAAACTTAATGTAAAATTTATGTGTAAATTTGCAAATAAATTTTCTGTTAAATTTTCATATAAATTTCACAGTTTTACAATTTCTTGTCTGCAACCTGTGTCACATTTAATGTTAAATTTAGCACATGCGCTGCCGCATTAACAAACATTTTAATCATATTTTTGTCATTATATGGCTTAGGTTTGAATCACTGGTATTTTGTCAAACAACTGTTTGTGTTTACTTTTCACCTTATTTTGAAGTTATTTTGAATTTGTTATGAACATGTGTTTGAAATTACATAAAATTGGCAGGTTTCTTACGTGACCGATTCAGAACAATAAATGAGGCACATTCCTAGCATGCATTACTTTTCACCTCAGTCATTGAAACTTTTAAATTCGGCGCCATCCGTTAACTCCACCTCCTCCTAGCGTGTGCTGTGCAACCGTCAAGAGCTATATTTTCCGTTTGATTTAGCCATTTGTGCGCCGTTTTTCAAGCATTTTTACTTCTAATTTTAGCACATGTTCTAAATAATTAACTTGTCAATTTAGCACAAAATTTATTTATGAATTTTGGTATGTCGGTGCCCAATATTTTCATATAAATTTACATGCAAATTTAACATCATACCATACAGGCTTCAGATATATCAGTTTTATTTTCTTAATTGATCATTTTCATGAGAAGTGAAAAAATAATATTTTTAGAAAAGTTAAATATATTTTCATGGTTAACCATAAAAAACCAAAAATGAATTTTTGAGACGGACTAAAATATCATTACGCTACTACAACAATGCATGTATCTTTCTTATAACATACCGTAGAACTGCGAAGCATTTCCACTAAAAGGAAAAAAGCATAAGTTCCTTCTTCGTGTACAGCAGCAGCCTCTACAAATTTATTATAAAACATGACAGCGGCTTCCGGTTGACCTGAATGGATAAGATGAATACAAAGTAATTCCAACTGTTTAATATTTTCTTTTGTAAAACGTATAGGCTTCAGTACTTCTAATATCTGTAAAACTTTGTAAATACAAAACAAAATAATTTAAAAGTAAAATGTTGTTTCACCTCATTTACCCAGGTATGATTTCCATTTAAGCCTAAAGCTATTAATATTTTTAAAAACTCTTCTTCGCCTACAACATGTGAGAATTTTTGCAAAGTTTGCATTAGGCCTTGATAGTCTTTGCGCCATGTCAGTCCCCGAATGATCGCAAAATAGGTGGCTGGTAATACTGACACGTGAGCTGTTTGCATGGTTTGAAGAACTTTTTCAGCATCACTTAATCCCCTATTACAATACCTCGGTTACAAAATCTGACAAGTCACTTTGAAAATATAATTATTAACATACCCATTTATGGCATGTCCTAGTACTAAGGCATCAAAAAGTCGTTCATCGGCTGGGAAATTTTTGTTCTTCATTACGGACACAATTTTATATGCCTGCTTTACATCCCCTACTTCACAAACGGCATCTAACAATAACCTATATGTTTCTTCATTTGGTTCACATTTCATTTGTGCTAATATCTTTTCAAAATCTAATGGAACTCTGTTTTCAATACATATTTGTAAATATACATTATAATGATTAATGTTAAAAATAACACCACATTCTTCTAATTTCTTCCATACTTTCTCACAAAGTTCCGCTCGGGCTTGTGATGATAAATCTACAGTCACATGTCCACAGCACTGTAGCAACAGAAGATCATTATTTGCCTGTAACAGTTCTACAAGAAACCACAAGCTGTGTAGAGGAATAAAAATTATTGTTATTTTGATAACTTACTTAAATTTGAATTTTCTAAAATATTTAAAACACCAGATGAATAAATACGGTCTTGTTCGTTATATGCCGTGGTAAGGGCAATGAATGAGCGATCAACATTTTCTTCACTATGAATGGCATTGTATTTCGCAAAAGGTCTACAAAAATTACAATTATTATATATGTATGTAGTTATAGTATAAAGCAGCTATAAAAATTACCTAGAAATACTACTACAACTAAGTAAACTTTTATTAATTGTTAATCTAGTAGGAACTTTAAGGTTATGTCCCGATAAACATCGAAACACTTTAAAGCAATAGTTGTTAGAATAATAAGATGTACTTTTACGAATAAACAACCTGGTCACAATGCCGTACATGGCATTTATATTATATTTAATTTTTGAAAAATGGTATAACCTCACAAACTTCAATGATAAAATTAACAAAAACAACATGCGATCGTATGTAAATGTTTATAGGTTTCATAGATGGCAGCAGATCTTACAAATTGCAAAAATAATAAAAAATACAATCGGAATTATTTAGAAATACGATATAAATTGTAAACTTATTTTAATTGTGAATATTTTCTAACTTCAAGTTGTAATAATTTGTATAATCTGTGGTTCTAATGTAAGCACATTTTACAAATATTAAACTATAGACTAGGTAGCTTACAGGGTGTTGAAAGATGTATCTAAGATGTACATGGTGCAATCAAAAACAAGTCGAAAATACTTAACTAACAAGTTTTATTAATTTTAATATTCAAACGAAACTGCAACCGTGACGTGAACATGGCGCCCAAATAATTTGAAAAAATCGGGGCATTTTGTTAAAGCATGCGGAGTTCCTTCTTTTTCTTGTTAAATGGTTATATGTTTTAAACCTTTTTTCAACACCTGGTATAATATTTAGTGTAGAAAAGCTGGCATAGATGGTACTAAAATTCGAAGATCTCTGTCATTTCGGTAAACGTCATATACATCATATACCTATTAATAGGTATATGATATACATGCTTACATTTCACCTAACCTCACTAAACCCATGTAATAACAGAAAACGCGTGTTTGTTGTCCTAATTGATGGTTGGCCGCATAAAATCTGAAATATTATAACAAAACTGAATAATGAAGCGCCTCTCTGAAGAAAGAACTAAGATCCTTTTTCAGAAGCTATCAAAATTGTAAGTTTTTTAATAGCTAAATTAAAATTTTATTTTATAAAACTACTGCATCTTATAGCATTGGTTCCAATATTAAACTGCTAATCGAAAGGCCAGATGGTTTATATTGCTTCCGTGAACAAAAGGACCGAGTATACTATGTAGCCGAAAAAGTGTTGAAGTTGGCTGAATCAGTGCCCCCAGAACATCTTATATCCATGGGTACATGCTTCGGGAAATTTACTAAATCGAACAAATTTCGTTTACATATTACATGTCTTAATTATTTAGCACCATATGCACAGGTAATTCTGTTTAGCTTGTATTTATGGTTAAAACAATATATTTATTTACCAATATATTTTGCAGTGCAAAATCTGGGTTAAACCTTCTATGGAGCAGCAGTTTCTATATGGGCATAATGTAACTAAAGCTGGTTTAGGCCGCATTAGTGAAACTACAGAAAAATTTCAAGGAGTGGTTGTGTATAGTATGGCTGACGTACCATTAGGATTTGGTGTCGCTGGACGTTCCACTGCTGAGTGCAAACATGCAGATCCAATGACTGTAGTTTGCTTTCATCAAGCAGACATTGGTGAATATATCAGATCAGAAGATGATTTATTATAATATAATTTACATTTTGGACATTGTTATTTTTTAATAATATACTAATAATTGCAGGTACCTATTAGGTATACAATAAATATTTTATAAATACATAACTGTGTACATGTTTGTAGCCTTAGAAAATCAAAGACGGTGTCATAATTCAAGGCTGAGGAAATTTATTGAAAGGTAGTGCAGGCATTAAAATATCCTGCCAAAAATCTACAATATATGCATGAAATGTGCAGTAATCCACCCCTTTGTATATAGCAACATATGCCCTAAAGTAACGAACAAGTACATGTGCGGGAAAACACACTAATTAACAATAACAATAAAAAAACAATAAGCATATATCACTGCATTGCGTCGTGATTTACATTTCATTTTATTCATTCATTCATGGTATTGTATAGTAACTGCACAAATTGTAAATACAATCTCAGTTTTGCATTCTTCCACCTTTAGATGTAGACAGTCGTCTACCTTTATCATTCAAGTCACAAATTTGTTTTATGGTTTCATTAATTCCGGTAATCCACTCTTGAACAATCCCTGACTCTCAAATTATCACTATTAATTTGCCAACAATTTGTTTACATTTTGGGCAACTTTATAACTTCTTTTAAAATCCCAAATTAATAACACTGTAGTGACAAAAACATTTTACTTAGAATTTGTATTAGGAAATCATTAAATACGTGAAAATAGAATTTGCTTTTTCAGAAGCACATCGCTTTGCTGGTTACATCAGTTCACGAAAAAACTAAAATTTCCAAACATGTCTAGATGTCCGTTTGCTTATCCTTTCTATTATTTCTACTATTCCCTGTTCTTTCAATTGGCATTCAAGAGCATCATATATGAACTGCTGCTTTATTATTACAGGCCTGTTACTATTCCTTAAAATTAAGCAGAAAATCATATAAAAAACTTTATGATGCTATGTATGGGTTTCATATTTGTAAATTGCGATCCCTGGGATGCCACGCATGTTTTGCGCCGAAAAACTTTCTACATGTTATTTTTTTTCTCAGAAAGTTTGGGATCACTGCCAGACAAAATTTCACATTACCTAACTTAGATGTACACTGGCTTCCAAAAAATCGCGTACACGCGAATTTTATCCTAAGGAGCAGTCTCCCCCCCCCTCCCGCTCCTCACTAGGTACGCCCTTATTATTTATTGGTACAGCCTTGGTAGAGTCTGGTATCAGAGTTTGTAGGTTGCACGACTAGTATCAGGGACAATACACGTCACATATTACCACCGCAGTAGTAGCCGGAACCAACGGCTTGGGTGTAGCCTTGGAAACAAGACCGGTTTCTGTTGTACCACTAAACAGACCACCCATTCTAATAGTAACACAAACCTGCATTACTTAACATTGATGACCGTTTGATGGAGCACCAACAGCGTTTGATTATGCGACAGGCAGGTTACAAGTGCCAGCTGTCTATATTCACTGAATTATCTATTAACTGATTTTGCTCATTCACGAATAGGGAATTTCTACGTTTTAGGAATATAGGACTTATTTAACAAACTATTATTTTTTATATTTAGGAAGATCTAGTATCTAAAAAGAACTTGAAGGTATTTACAAACCGGAAATACGTCATCGATGTTTGGACTCATCATAGGTACATATTTCCGATGAGTGTTTATAATTGGCATTTATCGAATTATAGCTAATTAACTCGCAATATGTTTAACAATTATTACGATTTTGACATAAAACATGTATTATTTCTGAAACATTGTGAAGTTACGTGCAGTTTGACGCGTACTTTTATGACTGACTATTTTCTCTTGGAGGACTTTAGTGGCGCAGTTACGTATTCCTCGTAATTATGCTACTTCGGTAATTTAAAAATATTGCCACACCAAATTTTTTAAAAATATTTTTGCGTTGTCGTTAAGAAAAAAGTACGTGCGAAATTTGTACTGCCACTGTGAAGTTTCCGGTTTTGATAATGCTACCTACAACGATCAGCAAGACGTCAGCATCAATCAATTTTACGATGCCGCTGTCTTAACCTAAAGATACGCCTAATTAGACAATGGTAAACGAGTCCTTGTCAAGCACGCATTGGACTACTTAACAGCGGATTGCTCTTACGTCAATATTTGAAATGCAGATGTCTCCAAGTCCATAAAACACCTTTACTTAAAAAAAATGTTTTTTTTTCAGAACCCCCAATTCTTCTAAAAAAGAATTCTGACGGCGCGAACGTTAATTTAGAAACGCAAGGAATATTACGTAAATACACATTTCGATAAATCAACGCACCTGTCAAGCGTTTGTTTACGTTCTAGCTCAATGCTCAAAAAATAGAGTTTAGGAACAATATTTCCCGTTATCTTGATGTTTACAATAACCTATAAATGAATGACGCCCGCGTGGTTTCTAGTGTGTTTATGTGCGATTTACTTTCTGTCTCTGGCTCTTTCCCTCCACTGCTTCCCCCTTCACCATTATCTATCCCTCCCACGCTATCAACATCAACCTGGCCACTTTCTTTTCCTCCCTCCGTCTCCTTTTTTCTATACTTTCTGTAACAGGCGCCCTCTCACGGTAATTATTAATTTGCTTTTTGACGTATTTGTAAATGTATTTAGTTAATTTGCACACCAAATTTCATTCAAATCAGACACGGATTTTCTTAAATATGGACATAAACTATCTTTACGGGCCACCTTTTATGAGTAGTACATCCCTTAACAGCTACATTGGAGAATACAAAATAATACCGATACCATCAATCTAGGGGAGGAACGTAGCCCCTAAATTCGGCCACGCCTTGCCCAGTCATCCTGTATAACTGTCAAGTTTCCGGTAAACTGTAACAAATATACTCGCGATTTAAAATTTCTAAGAAAACATCGAAGATCACTTATTTCAGAAAGCATCATATTTATTATCTGATATGCTAAAAAGTCAGCTTTTTAAATGTTCAAAATTACATAACGTAAAGTAAATTACGGTGCGCAAACGATTTATATTTATTTTATTTTCTATACTATTGGTAAACAAGACTACCTACGTCATAAGCTTTACATGAATGTAATTGCGTAAACTCGCTGACATTTAAAGTAAAATTTGAAAAGTTCTGGGATCTTTGAAAAGGATAATGTATGTATAACACAAATCAACAAACACGTGATGTAGGTACTAACTAAAAAATCAGAAATGAACGTTATACATTTAGTGATCTAACGACCTGTTTCGTTTGTTCTTATTAGTTGTCAAATTTAATTCGCGGTTAATAATAATTACGACTACAATTAGGTGTTACATGTAAGTGTAAAAGAAAATGTTTGAAACTTAATTACGTAATACAAGTTGTATAGACCTAATTTTATTACTACCGTGTGCTGACTAGCGTTTATGGTATTCGTCAATTTCCTGCTTCCAAGTTGAAAAACACATCCAAACAAGGTGTACGCAGAAGGGACATTAATTTCCCAGAGATTAGATCAATTTGTTATTTTTATAATCAGTAATAAATTTGAAAAACTTTGAAAGAATTTATACATGTAGTATAGTAATACTACCAAATCCGATGTGCGGTTGCAGTCACGCCGACTTAGCGGTTATTAATATGCCTTGTGAAGCGAACTTCGGGAGTTCGAATCCTGTCTTCTGCTTTACTTTTTAATTATTTTTTTTATGAAAAACGATTCATATCTATAAATCCAACTATGTTATTACTTATTATTCTCTAAAAGCTCACCATACAAAAATAAATGCTTTCGTGGAATTATTCAATTAGCTGCTCCCCAAGTTGAAAACGCTCCTGACACAAGATGTTTACGGAAGGGGCGTTGATTTAACAGAGCTTACATTTACCTTTTATTTTTATAGTACCCAATTATATAATAAATTTGATACATTAAGAATTAATTTACATAGTTGGCATAATACTACATACGCCAGTGCGCGAATTGAGCCGGTGTAGAGCAATAGTTAAAGATCAGTTTGGCAAACGTAAGATTGAATATGTACTAGATTAAGTATTTGGTTTTTAAAAAACTTTTAAATTTTGTAAATTCAACTGTGTTACACCAATTTAGGTACTTAAAACAAACTTAAGATGCGCTCTTGTAACATAAAACAATTAACGTTGTAATTTCGTAAAACAATTGAATATCTATTGTGTTTTGTTTTATTCACGTAGTTGATTTATGTTTCTTTATTCTTAGTATAACATTAGTTGCAATAAATAGGTGGCAAATATTACAAAATGTATTCAGTTGAAGAAAAAACTAATATTGTCAAATGGTACAATAATGGAAAAAGTGCAAGGCTTCTAGCGGAAATTTTCGGATGTCTTGCTCGTCCTGTACCTGCACATTCTACAATTTTACGAATAATTAAAAAATTTCAGTTCAGTAGTAGATGGCAGAGAGAATAATAAACGAACAGCAAGAGAAAGAAGATTAGGACATCAGCAAGATAGAAACATTTTAATGGCAGTTACTAATAATCCTCGACCTAGCTTACGTTAGCACAAACCTGTCACATTCACAATACAACTGCTGTGATTTTGAAAAAGGGGCGTTTCCGATTTTACAAATATTCGATTCATCAAAAGTTGAGAGATTATTCCCAGTTTCGTAGTGAATTTGGTGGAGATGGCAAATGCCCATAGGAATTTAATCTACAATATTTGTTTTGTCGATGTGTTCATTTACATTACTTACTTGGAGAACCCAATATCTAAAATTGCAGAACGTGGGCTAGAGACAATCCACATTTAATACATTCTGGTAGAACACAGTATTTCCAAAAAGTAAATGTTTGGGCCGAGATATGTCGTCAAAATGTTATAGGTCCATTTTTGATTGATGGAAATTTAAACGGCGAACATTTTTTGCATTTTTTAAATAACTAAATTGTACCTGGAGCTCGATGATATGAAACGCCGTGAAGAAACGTGGTTTCTGATGTACGGTTGTCCAACACGTAATTATAGACTCGTGCAAGATTACCTTGGAAATGTATTTCCGAATAAATTAATTACTTAGTGGAGGACATCGCGGCAGTATTCGTTGGCCGGCAGGCTCACCTGATTTAGCACCAACCGATTATTTCTTATACGGATATTTTAAAAGTAAAATTTACGTAGGAAGGCACTTTCAAAATTTAGATGAACTGCAAAACCGCATTATGTAATGTATTCATTCTTTCAAAGTTTTTTAGATTTATCACTTAATTTGGTATTATAAAAATTAAAAATTGATTTAATCTCTGGAAAATTAACGTCCCTTATGAGTACACCTTGTTTTGAGTGCGCTTTTCAACTTGGGGAGCAGGAAATTGACAAATTCCATAAACGCATGTATTTTCCCTATGGAGCTTATTCAAAGTCAGCACCCGGTATACCTACTAGACGCAAAGCTTGGTACCCAGAAGAGTAAAAGAATATACAGGGATTCTTACAACATAAGGCTAAATAAATGAAAAAAGTTCTAGTGAACATATGCCCGAAAAAGATTTATTAAAAAGTTGTGAGAGAAATACTAAGAAAGCACAAGTTACAATACATTACTTTATTCTTCGAGAATACAAGCCTCTGTCGAATTAACGATTGTCGTACGGGATTAAATCAGGTGACCTAGGAGGCTATGCAATTAACTCCTCGCGTCCGATCCAGTGCCGAGGAAGTCTGCTGTTTCAAAGATTAAATAACGGCTCCAAACTATTCGAATCGTGTAGTAACTCCTTATCAAATCATCTTCAACTTTTTACGCAAACTGGGTCTCCCCAACTTACTGTAGAAGTTTGTACCCATGTTTTAAGAACACTCTATATGTATATGATACGGTATGATGACACTAATGCACAGTGCGCTCCAATAAAGTTATGCATGTATAATTAATTTCATTTATTCCAATTTATGCATTAAATTACTTTGAAACTAACTATCATAACTTTTACATTAACTCGTCGTTACAAATCCAGCTGGAACAAAACTACTCAACCTTGCAGCAGATCACACACTCGAAATTCAAGCACCAACCGAATTTACCTATTTTCCGTACCGAAATGATCACTTGCCGAATATACTGGACATAGTGGTACAAAAAATGCAAGTAAACAAATCCATCAAAATCAAATCAAAATCAAAATGGTAATTACAGAACTAGAATCGGACCATATACCAATTATCATCACCTCTGAAGCAACACCAAACCACTACCAGAACGGCGCCAAACTCGGAAACGGTGTAGTATACTGACAAAATTTTAAAGATGCTTGCTACAGAATCTCACAAACCATGCGACCCTTGAAACCACGGACCACATAAATGATAGGATACAGAAAATCACTGCAGCTCTAGAAACCAGTATACAGCAAGCAACTAAGACCAAGAATAATAAAAGACGAATAAACCACTATTTACCACCAAATTACATAATCAACTTAATTAAAGAAAAGAGTGTGGCGCGTCGTGAGTGGCAACGCACGAGAAACCATGCAAGCAAAACTGTAGTGATCAACCTATCACGTAAAATTAAAAGAGAACTGGATGTAACTAAAATAAATTCATAGCAGCACTATATTGATACCTTTGAACTAGGAGATCCAGGAATGCGGAAAACTACCAGAAAAATATTACGAACGCCCCAAGAACTTCCAACAATCAACGCTAACAACCAAACGCTTGTGACAGATGAAGAAAAATGTGCAGGTTTCGTAAACTATCTTGAAGCTACATTTACTCCCTTAAACTACAGCACACCAACGTTCGCAAACTATGCAATAAACTACACAGAAACCCACCTTCCAATTCCAAACAATAACATTGCACCTACTTGTCCCAACGAACTGTCTGAAATCATTAGATCCCTACCAATCAAAAATCTCCTGGGCCGGATGAAATATCAAATAGGATGCTCAGATGCTTACCTCGAAAATTCCTAGCATACCTCGCAAGCCTATCCAATGCGTGCTTAAGGTTGGGCTAATTCCCAATTAAGTGGAAATATGCCCACGTATTCATCTTTCCCAAACCAGGAAAGTGCAAGAACGATATCTCGAGTTACAGACCTATGTCTTTTGTCAACACTATTTAAATTATTAGAAAAAATAATATTGATAAGACTAAATGACCAAGTTGTAAATCTAAACATTATACCATCATTCCAATTCAGATTCAGACGCGGCCATCCCACCTGCCGTCAACTCCAAAGAATCACAGACCTCATCGAAGAAGAGTTCGAACGAAAGAAATACACCACGGCGATGTTCCTCGATATCTCCCAAGCGTTTGACCGAGTGTGGATCCACGGGTTTAAATATAAACTTCTACGACTCGACTTACCGGAATACTTCAAAGCAACATTATTCTCCTTCCTTGAGCTTCGCTGTTAAAATCCGCGACGAAATTTCCGAAACTAAGAAAATCCGAGCGGGCATACCTCAAGATAGTATTCTAGGACCTATATTGTTCAATGTCTACAGGCACGATGTTCCACCAAATAAAGTAAACCTAGTGATGTTTGCGGACGATACAGCTCGTTTGGCACAAGAGGAAAATGTAGCCGAAGCCATAAGTCAGCTCCAGATAGCTATCAACACAATTTGCAAATGGTTTAAACAATGGAATCTCAAAATTAATAACAGTAAATGTTTAGCGAAAATCTTCACGCTAAGAAAAATTAACAACCCTCTCTTGATGATGGTAAATGAAACTCCCATACAATGAAAATCAAAAGAAGAAGCCGCAAAATATCTCGGAGTTCACCTTGACACCTGATTATCCTGGAATTACCATATTCTCCAGAAATTAAACCAAGGATACGCCCGGCTAAAGCAGTTGTATCCCATCATCAATAGGAAATCAAACCTCAAAACGGATTGTACCTTTGTGATGTATGCAAGCATGGTATGGGGAAACTCGTCCAAGTCAAACCTTCATAAAATCCAAGTGCTCCAGAACAAAGTGCTTAGGATAGCGCTTGATGCACCCTCAAACAACCAATTTCACCGAGACTTGAAAATGGACACAATTGAAGAATCTATAAAAAAGATAATCATTAACTTCCATGCCAATACACAAAAATGTGAAAGTGCCGATCTATATCAACTAGGACGTAAACATATTCATACGAGGCTAAAACGACAACTACCGCAAGATATATATTTAACAAGCAGTGACAGTAAAAATGATTAAAACGTATTAATAGTATTTGTTAAAACCAAGCCAATTTTTCCTCAACCCAGCAAAATTCTAAGAGGTGACGATGTACTCTCCACAATACTCCGATATTCACGTACCTTGTAATCCCGCCATGAATAACAAATTGTATTTGTTGAACTGGTTTAAATAATAATAAAAAAAAAACATTAGCTCGTCGAAAATATTAAATACTAGTGTGTTTTTTAGAATTGCAGTTGAATTATCTGGCATCTAATTGAACAAAGGCAACTTTTTAAAATACATTAAATAACCTATTAAATACTTTACAAACATATCATTTTTCCTCTGTCTAAAATGAATGGGAATGTAATAGTAAAGTGTTATCAGTTATCAATATCGTGTGTCACATCGGCTGCATTATTAATGAAGCTTTTCTCTTGATACCAACTATCCGTTAGCACAAAAAAAGTTTCCACCGCCGGCACGTTTACCTACAATAAATCATTAACCACGTATATTGCGTGGCAGTCCAATCAATTCACTTTTAGTTTAGGTTGAGGGGGCGCAAGTCTAGAAACTACCACCAATTTACACGAACTATGTAGATCAATGTTTTTCCCCGTAGTAGTGTTGATATGTTCTGCGAAGGAAGGACGCAAATGTAGACGCGCCACGTTCAAACATGCCGCACTTTTGGGAACATTTCGGAAAGGCTTCCCCAAAACACCGGAACTTGCAGGACGGCTTATTTCAAATCGCGACGCAGACATGCAGTTTACTGGTACAAGTGAACAATACGAATAATATTAGTTTTGGAAATAATTCTACAAATATTCACTGTAATTCCTTGGAGCAAACTCAAGCTACGTGTAGCACAAGACAAGAACATCGAGAACAACTCCTAGTGCTTCTTCCGCCCGCCGCAGAAAAAGCCACCAAGTATCCGAAACCAGGAGCTTTAGGAAAACCTCGACTTTCGGTATGCATACACGTGTTTAATAAATACAGTGCTTCCCAAAAGTAACGGATAAATTCTATAAAATCGTCGAGAAAAATATTTCATAAAAATACTCGGACACGTCGATTTTTATTTTTAAATTATCATTTAGAGATGTAATTTTCAACCTCCCACCCCTCAACCCCTAAACCTTAGCAACTCCAACTTTAAAATTTCAAATAGCAAAGTACCCCTTATGATACCTCATCTGATAGCTTTCTTTATGCTGAATACAACAAAAACAAGTTTTTCAAAATCGGTTGATTAATAACGGAGATATTTACCAAAATGTATTTAATTGAAAGTGCCAATATTCGAGCAGGCGTTGATACGGCTCTAGCGATGAGTGGTAAAAACAATTGTAGTTTATGTTCTCAGTACGTCCTGTAAACATTGTGACGGGTTTTGAGCAACAAAGAAAAAATTTTTTTTTCATAAAAAAATTGTTTTTCATAAAAAATAATATTTTTTTCATTCAAGCTGAAAAACACAACTTAAACACTTAAAACATTAAAACGTACTGAGAACGATAAACTTCGCTTTCAATTGAATACATTTTGGTAAATATCTCCGTTATTTATCAACCGATTTTGAAAAACTTTTTTTGTTGTATTCAGCATAAAGAAAGCTATCAGATGAGGTATAAGGGGTACTTTGATATCTGAAATTTTAAAGTTGGAGTTGCTAGCGCTTAGGGATTGAGGGGTGGGGGGTTGAAAATTACATCTCTAAATGATAATTTAAAAATAAAAATCGACGTGTCCGAGTATTTTTATGAAGTATTTTTCTCAACGATTTTACAGAATTTATCCGTTACTTTTGGGAAGCACTGTATATCCATGAAAACATAATAATTCTAAGCAGATTGAAAACTAATTTTATTGCATTGGCGGGTTTAAATATTATTTAAAAACAATATAATATGTCTTAAGGGCAAAAAATATAATGAGAAATTTATACAATTTTATGCATCGGGAAAAAAAATTAAAAAGAAACTTGTGTCAATATAAATGTGTGCGCAATATCGAAAAAACTTACTAAAAGTGAAAATGTGAATTACCGTTTCCAAATCAAAAGCTGACCCGAGTTGTGGGCAATTCAAACAAGGGTTTATTTTTCATACGATAATACTTTTACCTGAGAGCTATTAATTTTCAAACGAAAATTTTTTTTATTTTTCCACGGCTATTTAGTATACGGTTATTAAAAAAAAACACGTATCGTATGTGACGTTTTGTCTTATATTCCAGCTTACTACAAAATAATTTTGGCATTGCATGTGCGAAGCAATTTACATCACTGCAGTCGCCATTAATGAATTAAGATAAGAGCTAGTTCCAATTTGTAGAGCTTGTAAATGCCCACTTTAACAGAAATAAACTACTGTAAAATTTACTAACAACTGCTAAAATATTATTTGGTTATATTTAGTTTATCAGTTTCCAGAATTTTTGACATTCACCGAATTAACCCGAATATGTATTAGATTAATTACACATTGCTTTTTTATTAGACAAACATTCCCTGAAATTAGAAAAACTTTATGTGGAAAGTGACTATAAATGTATGTGTTACGAAAGGGAGTTCCTTCGGAAAATCGAAAACAGAAATTTCCAAGAGCGAATGAACGAATATAAGTTTAGGTCGATGCTTATTACAATATTTAAATTGTTATCCCTGAAAATATGTATATACTAAAGTGAGTTCTTTCGGAAAATCGAATACAAAGTTTTCCAAGGGCAGATGAACGAATACAAATTAGATCGGTATGTTTTATATTATTAAATTATCCCTGACACTAATTTCCGCGTGAGTGAAATTAGATTTGAAATATAAATCCAATTACTTCTGGAAATACTAACATTTCTTGCCCGCCATCGCCTTACATATTTTAATGCATTTACTTAATATTACATATAATATACATAATTTAATCCTGCAATACGTATATTTAAACGATTAATTTAGGCGGATGTATTGCGTTTCGCAAAAATATATCTTATCACAACCAACAATCCGATAAAGAGCAAACACGGTCAAGTTATTTATTGCATACGAATCTATACAATTTATTGCAATTTTTTCAGTAAAAGCTTGGTAATAAAAGTTGGAAAAATAAAACGTAGGCACCCATTGATTATACAAGCACACTACATTCGTTTTTTTTTTAATTGGATACCGTGAAACATTTATTATGGATTTACAGATTTAAATATATAGTTGCAATTTAAGTGCTTAAATATTAAATGCAGGTCCAAAATTTAATAAGGATTATTATAGTCAAATCTCGGACAACCAAATAATTTCTGATTTTCAAAAAACAGTTAGGTATTTATAATGGCAAATTTTCTATCCATATTTGAGATATAATATGCCCTGGAAAAATACTTAATAAAATATTGCAATCATCATTGATATTGAAGTAAAACATCATAAACAGGCATCATTAAAATGTAAACTGTCAACCTAAAGTAAAACCTTCTTCGTCACGATGAATACCACGTGAGCAAATCGCAGTAAATAGAAGCACTTCAATATTGGTGAAGCGCGTTGCTGTACTAAGTTAGCGAGCAACCCAGTTATCGTTCAAGATGAGAGTTTGTCTGCACTGTATACAGGGTGTCCGACGTGAGGTCACTACTTCGTGTAAATTAAAAATTAAATTATTATTTATTACATAATTACAATTTCAGAAAAGCCAATATTTATTTGTATATTAGTTTAAAACACTATAAAGTTTTTTCAAAATGGCCACCGTTGCTCTCGAGTCACATTCTGGCTCTTAAGAGAGATCTGGTTGTCCTACGTAACATATCATTGTTATTCCAAATTAGTTCTGCTGCCTCAAAAATGCGTCTCCTAAGATCTTCAATAGTCTCCGATGGTGTTTGGTATACCACATCTTTCATATGGCCCCACAAATAATAATCTAAAAATCTAAAAAAGTCCGGAGATCTTGGGGGCACCATCGTGCTGGTACCACATACTATGTCTAATCGCCAGAGGGACATCATCTAACAATCCTTCCATATGAACTAGAAAATTTAAATATCTATCGGTGGTTAAATGGTTCTCAAAAACGAATGGACCAAAGAGCATATTATCAATAATTCCATACCAGATATTCACTGAAAACCTATGTTGATAATTTGACATTGTGATTTCGTGTGAATTCTCCAAATCTCAAGAGTGGCTGTTCTTTCTGTTCATTAATCCATTCCTTGTAAATGTTGCCTCATCCGTGAATAAAATTCTGTTACGTAGGTTTCGACTTCAAATGATCCAACGGCAAAATTCCATACGACTAGCGAAATCTGTAGGTAAGAGAACTTGAACACGCTGGATATGAAATGAATATAAACCATGACGTTTTAATGTTCTCCAAATTCGCATTCGTATTACATTAACTTGTGCAGATACACGACGAACAGAGGTACTGGGATTATTATCAGTTTCTCGCAGTATATTGTCCTCATTTTCTAGTACTTGCTGCATTGGACGCTCAGTCGATGGTTTCAGGAATGTTCCGTGTTCACGTATAGGTGGTTGTGCACTCGTTGGCAAACTCGTCGGTCTCGTAGTTGCCGATTTGGAAATCTCAACCCATATTCTCGAGCAGCTGCTACTGAGTTTCCATCACCAAAGCCGTACATGTAATGGATATTGGCGTACTTTCGCGTTGTACAAATAAATATTATCAACACTGCTAATAAGCGCAAGCAGAGAAATCAACTTTAAGGTGCTTTACTGTTTGACATACAAGTAAATAATATCATTTCCATAGTAACGTAGACAGTTTGTATCAAATACCACTCAATATCATTTGTTTCGACTGCTTCAATATTTAACTAAAACAGGCCTTAACTTCTTTGATAGTCGAATTAGAGAAAATGGCCACTCTTTGGTTTCGACTTCTTTTCACCTCACGTAATGGGACAGTCTGTGTAATATGAAACCGCTTTGGTATTACACTTGACAAAACTAAACCTTGCGAAATTTAATACAGTATGAGTAACTGACAATTTCTTGTTGATAGAAAACGATTTCATTATTATTTCAGGGCCTAGTAAACGAATGCTTGCAATAAGCTGTCTCTGTAACCGATTTAAATGAGCTCGTTCGCCATTTTCTGCTTAACCAAACTTCAGCCGTAATAATAAGAATTATTACCTCATACCATTTGAGAAACATGGAATTAAAAATTAACGGAATTATAGATGATGGTTTGTGAAAAAATGCATGCCGTGTTAAATTAGAAATAGCTTCACAATTAGTACAGAATGGACAGGTGCATTGTCATGCAACAAGATCCAGCTACCTTTTTCTCAAAATTGTACTCGAGAAATGCGCTGCAATAAAATCTTCACCACTTCAAGCTTCAAGATAAAATGAATTATCTACTGATTGTCGTTCGGGCTATCAATCGAATAAATTAATCCGTATTGCTTTGATTCTGGATTTTTGCAAACTAAACTTTTTGTGGTCTTGGTAATAATTTTCCAATCTACTGCAAGCGTTTCGTCTTAGGAATCGTACTGAAACTTTTCACCAGTGACAATGCAGTTAAGAAAATTTGCATTATCGCGGCAAGTCTGAACGAAGCCTACCCACGATGCGATTCTTTTTTTTTTCTTTGCTCATCCGTATGACGATGTGGGATAGCGTTCTTATTGATGTTCAACTCATCTGCCAGCATTCGGCGGTCTTCTGGCAATTTCACTTACTTTTGAGAACGAATCTGCTTTTCGAAAGATCAACGTACACCCGGTTTTTGCGACATCTTGAACATCCTCACACCCATCTTTGAAACATTTAAACTATTCGAAACACGACACTACGGTGTTTTATAAACGTAAACAGTTCATAAGTTTCTGTTAGAGTTTTTCCTAAAAGTACAATGTAAAATTCACTCGTTGCTTCATGATGACTGACAGAAACATGTTGTACGCTCACGTCCTGCAGAGAGAAGCTGACCGCTGTTCGATATTCGCTTGATCACTCTCTGTTGATAAAATTGTGAATTATAATATGTTGCTTTACTTTTGGTTCACTTTCAATCCGAGAATTAAATTGCCAAAACTCGTATTTATTTAAATCATTTCGTAAAAATTAAATTTGTTATTACCAAAAATTGATATACAACGTTAAATAAATTTTTTATTAAGACAATACACCAAACAAGCCCATTTACACGTCGTTTGTTATAATGGCTGGTTTCGAAATGATGGAAAACCCTTCTTATTTTCCTCAAACGTTTACCTCTTACTCCCAAAATTAATTACAATTAATGACATACTATACTGGTTTGATTTCGCAATAACGAACATTTTATGTAGATAGTGTTAGACGCTTATAATTTGCAGCACCGATGTTATATACTAGAAATAAACAACGAAGAGATATATTTTTCTTCTTTCTTAACCTGCCTGGTGTGTGGTGTATTTATTTTTTTGTGTAAATGATGTTGTTACTCATCTAGTGTGATGGAGGAATGTTATTAATTTGATCTCTAATGACAAATGGAGACCAGGCTCCAGTACCAATCAAAAAATTTTCGACCTGGAGTGGTTCGACCGAGAAGCGTTTGGACTATTACATCCGAAGCTTGGCTCTCTTACCACTGAGCCACCCCAATCCTATATTTTTTGTATAGAAATGATTAATAATATTTAAATTACCTAATTGGATTAATTTATAGGTTGTTGAACGTTAGAGGATATATCCCCGTAAGCTATCGCAATTGAATTACGTAATAGCCTGTATTTCTAATGTTTTATAAAGTGTGCAATGAACTCATTTTTAAAAGTTTGCAATAGCAGCAACAAAGCACATACTCTTATTCAAAATTGGTAAATATACTTTCATGGCATTATTGTTGCCAATGTTTTGCCGAAAATGCTATAATAACTTGCTAAAATGACTAGGACACTGTGGCTTAACAAGCGATCATATTAACGAATTTTGCACAAAATAATGTTAATTAGATATGTTACATATACATATATGAAGTCAGCCGGCCTCGGTGGTCTAGTCAGTGGTTAGATATAGCACTTTCCTATAGATCAAAGGGACGCGGTTTGATCCTAGCTGACGTCGCTGAGATTTTTCTAGCGAAGAAATTCTAAGGATGCGCTTTCTGTCGGATAAAAAGTAAAACCGTAGGATCTATGTGATGTGTGACACACTAAAAATCACTACTAAGATTGGAACTACCTCAGATAGGCAAAATTCGTAGTAAGGGTGTACAATAAGCCAGTGAAGGCTGCAGTGCATCGAGATGTTTGGAAAACCGCGTCCTAGGTCTCGCTCATTCGAAATAAAAATACAATAGATTGTGTGAAGTAACTCAAATTGAAACGGAAGTTTGCTTAGTTTGACATCAGACAAATACGTAGCTTCACAAATGAATCAAAAACTACTTGAATCTTCTTCCCTTGAATCTTAGCTAGGGTATTGATAAAAATTAATTAATACTAAATAACTCTATTTGTTAAATTATCTCAACAAATATCGTTCTCTTCGGAACATATTCTCATTTTGTTAATATAAACCGCTCCACCTTCGATGTCGCGATTTTATGATGCAATCTACTCTTGTCAGTTTAAGTAACCGCGTTCAAAGTTGGTTCTGATGAAACGAAACCTCTTGTGTTATTATCTTTACGGGATAGGGGAATGGCGACTCGTTGTACCATTCCCCAGAAACCGCTAGAATGAAGGAGGAGCGGAGAGGGGGTGGAAAATGGGGCAAAGAGACAAAAGAATGGGGTGAAAAGGAAAGTAAAAAAATAAGAGGGGAAAGGGGAGGGGGGCTAGTAGGAGGGGGACGAAACGGCAAGAGAGGAAGAAGGAGGGGAAATGGGGAAAGGAGAGGAGAACAGATAAGGAAATAGAATGAAATAGGAAAGTATTTGAAGAAGGAAAAGGTGAACGAAGCAATGAGAACAAGGGGTGGGGAAATTAAGGGGAAAGAAGAAGAAAATGGGAGAAGGAAAGAAAAAAGGGGGTAAGAGCAAGAAAGATATGAACGAGAAGGAAAGAAAAAATTTGAAAGAATGTTAGTAATTAGCAGGAAAAGGGCATGTTTGCAATATTGACTTTAACAATTCACCACCGGCCAGCGAATGAAGATATCGCCGTCAAGTTTATTTTATTTCAATGGAAATATATCTATGTACGTATGTTTTGCATAAATATAGTATAATTTTTGTCACCGCCTCAGCAACAGCCATAACGTCGGTAATTTTATACATTTGAAAATTCCACTTTCCTGTTTTGGACAGGGGCGTTCGTGAACGGGTGGTCGCACTGGGCCGGTGCCCCAATATGATGTACCAACACATGTTCCAGGCGTACATGCAAAAGCGGGCCGACCTCGTTTCCATAGCAACCCATCTGCAAGGAATCGATCACAACCCTGCAAAAATTTGATTTTTTAAGTTATGTCCTTCTAAAAGGTTTCGGGCTGGGGTCTCACCTATACCATCTTATGGAACGCAGAAGGCCGCATTTAGTGCCCCAAGCCCGCCTTACCAGGTGGCGTGGTTCCGGAATTACAGTCATTTACAGAAAATATTTTCGCAACGATTCTCCACTACGAAGCAGTATTAGTGATGCTCTTCTCAACGGCACAAAGCGAATTCCTCTAGCTCGTCTACTTTGGAAAATATAAAACTCGGGAAATTAACGATTATTCTCAAAAATAAGGAAAAAAACGTGTACGCTTTTCGGGAAGGAAACGGCCACCGACGGAAACCGAAATGAAATATTCGGATAGGGTTTTCTCCGGCGGGCTTAGGACACATGCCTCTACCGTCCTCCCATCTAAAAATGGGGCCTCGAACTTATATTAAATTATCTCAACAAATGTCGGATATATAAGAAGTAAAACCGTGGGTCCCGTGTCACTGCGATGTGTGGAATTACCCCCAGACAGGCAAAATTGTTAGTTAGGGTGTACGATGGGCCAAATGTGGCCCAGGTGCATAGAGATGCTTGGAAAACCGCATCCTAGAGCTCGCTCTTTCAAACACAATATAATATCGTTCTCTCCGGCGATAAAAGTTTGTTCTGATACAACGAAGCCTCTTGTGATTTTATTTTTGATAATTGAGATAAAACCAAACGCGCCTTTGCATACTTAAATTAAATAAAATTTTGCGGTTGCCATAGATATCAGAAGAAAAACAATTGAAACAAACACGATCAATACGTAAACTGACGACTTAAAATAAAACTTTGTTCATGTAACATTCATAATAAATACTACGCGAAATTAAATATAGGCTAGGTAAAATGTGATGCTTTTCAATACTCAAATTTGTTGTTTGATAAAACAAATATTGTATATTTGTTTGAATACGTTTCCATACACATATTTTATACTTTTACGTTCCCCGCGCATTTATAACGGGGCGTCCCCCGTTAAACACTATTATTAGATATCGAACATTAGCATAGTACGGTATAGCAAATATTTGCATACAAGGTAAACGCTATGTTTCAGAAAATGTTTTATGCTGAGTGTACCGCATGTAAAATTTACTTTGACTGCAGAAACATCAGGATATAAATTCAGGTAAATTTATTTTTAACCTTAGTTAAAAATTGCATGGTATTGCGAAATGAATAAAGCAGTAGCTGTTTATACGTTATCATGGTCACCGTCTTTTGCAACCGCCTTATACCGCATCTCTTTATGAGCAATTAATACGTGAAAAATAATATGCAAACTCATTACTTAAATAGAAGCCTTCCAGAAAAGGGGTGTAGTTCCAGGAATCTGGTATTATGTGATGTAGACGTTTGATATCGGAAAAGCTACGTCATAACGAACGCATTACAGCGACGTCATATCTTTCTTGCCATGTCCTTGAACCCTATCGATTATTACAGGAAATAATATGGCATGCCATTATTCCTTTAGTTCTATAAGTCGATTGTTACTTGACTTTGAGGGTAATACATTTTTGTCACAAAATAATTAATGCCACACACTTTTACACACGTCTTTTGCTTTACATTTTCACATGGAGTAAAGAGCTTGTAATTAGAAAATTTTCCACTGACAAAAACTCTTGGAATAAATACTTAGATAACCTTATATAGGTGCAACTGTTTTTTTTTTGAGTAAAATATTTGTGGTGCAATATACATTTTCAAATTATTTTTATTTTCTGCCAAAAAATTAATTATTAATTTTATGGATTTCTAAAATAAAGCCGGTATATTCTTTTGGGATTGGAAACTATTTTGTTTCCACATTACAATAGCTATTCAAAGTTTATAATAAGTAGCTATAAACACGGAATGAATGTAGCTTTTGATTAATTGGCTTTATTTCGTTAAGAATTAATGGACTACAATAACTACCCACATTTTCAATACTTAATGAACTGTGTGGATACCGTACAACTACTTACTCATTATTACATTACCATTTCAGTTTCGATTTTGTTTGCTTAAAGCAATCAAAGTGGCTACTTTGAGTAGTAATCAAAAGTTTCTTCTAGTTTTTTACTGTTACAGTTACTAATTAGTAAACAAAATCTAGGTACGTAGTAGATATACAAATTGGAAGCTTTTGAAATATGGTGTTGGAGGAGGATGATGAAGGTGCGATGAATGGATAGTGTATCTAATGAAGAGATAATGAGGAAAGCATATAAGAAGAAAAAAGTCTACGGAAAAGTAAAAAGAAGAGACGCGGTCAATTGATAGGCCATACCCTGCGACAGGAGCGACTGGTGAACACAGTAATTGGAATGATTGAAGGAAGAATGAAAGAATCTAGGGACGCAACTCTAGATTACACCAAGACCAAGATTACAGTATATGGCACAAATAATCAATAACGCGGGATACTATACCTACAAAGTGCTGAAAACTAGGCATAAGAAGAAAAAATGGCATCAAGCCTACTAATTAATTACACTATAAATTGGACACTTTTTGCTGTTAAGATTATAAAAATCTGATTGTAGAGCAGTTTTCTTAATCTTTTATACTAATATCTAACTGCATACTACAGAAACTAAAATCTAACATCTAATATCTACATTTCTGGAGTATGTAGGAAAAAAATAATATTCAAATTCCGTTGTTCTATTACTGATACACATACAAAATATTTCCAAGCTCGTCAACCGACGCCACAAACAATGGAACGCGCACGTTGATCGAACGTCGGAAGCAAAACTACAAAAATCACTAAAACGCAAATTTCAAGAGGCAAAAGACCCCAGAGAAAAAGACTAATTAATGACGTAATAAATGCCGTCCAGCTTGCTGTTCACATAAGTAAATTCGCCGCAGAAGAAAATGTTTAACACGATTTAGGATGTGCGGAGTGATTGACCTATATGATTCAATAATACTTTCACGTAAATCTTCCTGAGTTTCTACGAGAGTTTCGCAGAAGTCGTTTTTTACTTTAAACCACAAAAATAAAAAAAGGCGCGGCTAACATGCTCAAAACTATGTTCCGGGGAACGCTCTGATTTGTACCTATTTAGAGGATGATTCGGTTGCCTATCGGTTATCTTCGCTATGCGCGATATACCAGGCGAATGGGACACCGAGCACATTGTTCCCGTTTGCAGTCAACGTTTGAATTTGCACTTTGCAGCGCTGTTTTCGCGCAATCGGGCGTTCGAATTCAAAGACGAAAGTGACGTTCTTTCAATGATGGAAGTTAATTGTGTGCAAAAAGATCGACTGAACGCATTGGCGGTCCTATCAACAGAAAAGAAGTTCGTCCAGTCTATCCCGGATTTTGACAACAAAGTCATAGACGTCTTTTCCAGCAGGAAAAATCGGAGAATGGATTTTATGTACAAAAAATAGGTAAGTTTTTTCTTGTGCCCACCCTCTTTCTTAACTCACGAGCCGCCACTGCTGCTTTAAATCTTTTAAGACATACCCGGGAGCAGATATAAAATCCGATTGTGTTCCATTAGTAGGAAACATAACAGTGAAGCTAAAAAAGGTAAAGAAGAAAAGCAGCAGAAAAAAAAATCGATACAACTAAATTAAAAAACGATATAACAAAAGAACAAACCAAAGAAAGTATCAACAATAAATTAACGAACAAGAATACACACATAGAAGATATACAAGAAACAACGAAAGAAATCGAACAAATAGTAAAGAACCTGATCCTAGAAAGAAAAAAGAATGGATGACAAACCAAATTATGGAATTAATCGAAGAAAGACGCAAAAATAAAAACAACTTAAGAGAATACCGACAAATTGACAAGAAAATCAGAAAAGAAATAAGAACTGCGAAAGAAGAATGGTTGAAAAAACCATGTCAGGAGATAGAGATACTACAGAAAAAACATTACCATTTTAACCTATATAAGAAAGTAAAAGAAGTAACGGAGATGTACAGAAAGCGAACTTCCGGTCGCCTCATGAATGAAGCAGGAGAGATTATTATCGAGAAAACTGAACGAATTAAAACTTGGAAGAAATACATTGAAGAACTATTTAGGGAAAATCGAACTGAAAACACAAACGAAGAATGTACAACAGGCCCGGAAATTACGATCGAAGAAGTAGAAAAAGTTATCAAAGAAGTCAAAGATGGAAAAGCTCCGGGACCAGACGGGGTTCATGGAGAAATACTTAAACTCTTAGACTCAAAGGGAGTTAACATAATTACGTCCTTATTCCATGAAATATAACACAGCACAAATACCGGAAGAAAGGTTAAGATCATCATTCATTACTATACCCAAGAAAAGCAACGCCAACAGATGCGACGATTACAGAACTATAAGCCTGATGAGCCACTTACTGAAGATATTCTTGAAAATAATCCAGAAAAGAATCTACGGACGATGTGAAGAACAAATGTCGAACACACATTCGGCTTCAGAGAAGCTCTATTCTGCATACAAGTATTAATACAAAGATGCCGAGACGTCAATCGGGAAGTATTCCTATGCTTTAGACTATCAGAAGGCCTTCGAAATTCTAAAGCGAATCGGACTAGATGACAAGGACATCAGGATTATAAGACTCTATATTGGAACCAGTCCGCCGACATAATGGTAGAGGAATAAAAATCAGAATCAATCTCAATTCAAAGAGGAGTGCGTCAGGGTTGCGTCCTACCACCAACCCTTTTTAACTTATACTCGGAAGAGATCTTTAATGAAGTATTAGGAAGTAATGAAGGAATATTGGTTAATGGGGAACGCATAAATAACATCCGTTATGCAGCTGATACTGTAATACTTACAGACAGCCCGGAAGATCTACAGCAAATAATGAATAGAGTGGCAACCGTTAGCGACAGATATGGTCTTAAACTAAACAAAAAAAAAGACAAAATGCATGGTGATCAGTAAGAACAACCCAGCTTCTATAAACTTAATAGTAGAAAATAACAGAATAGAGCAAGTACAAAAATATACATACCTAGGTAGTACAATTAACGAACAATGGGATCACTCAGCAGAAATCTAATGTCGTATCGCGAAAGCTAGAGCTGCATTCAACAAATTAGGCCCAATATTAAAGTACCATCATCTTAATATAGAAATAAAGATGCGATTGGTAAGATGTTATGTGTTCTCTGTACTTCTTTGCGGAGTAGAGTCGTGGACGTTAACGGAGGCATCTAGCAAAAAGATACAATCCTTTGAGATGTGGGTATATCGGCAAATACTGAGGATTTCATGGGTAGAACATGTTATCAACAAGAGTGTTTTAGAAAGAATGAAGAAAAACCTTGAATTAATGGAAACAATCAAGATACGGAAACTTGAGTATCTGGGACATATTATGAGACACAGTGAGAGATACGGACTACTACAGCTCGTTATACAAGGCAAGATACCCGGCAGGAGAGGAGTGGGAAGAAGGATAATATCTTGGCTGAAGAATCTCAGAACGTGGTTTGCATCAACAACAACAGAATATCGCCAACATCCGGAACAGATAGGTACTGGAAGAAGAAGAAGTAGCCAGAGAATTGAAAGGTAATTTTGGTATAACCAACTCGATGCCTGGCGGCGCCCTATCCAGTCGCTTTAAATACGTGGGTACTGCGTTCAAATGAACAAGGGGCGATAAAGCTCACCACATCATCACGTGTCATTAGTTTGGCACGCAAAATCGGGTGTGAGCACAAGGATCGGGAGCGCTGACCTTCCGCCTTGTGGCCAAACCCCTTTATAGGATGTAGACTGTAGAGCCTCACCATTATTATACGAATATGCCACACCAAACATTTATTTTTCTTCCACAGTGAATCGTGAAAGCGGGGTTATCTAATCTAAATTTGCTTTGGGAAACTTCCAGTTGTGTATTTCTCTAAAGTTAAGTTTTGGCCTGTTGAGCACTTCCTGTAATACAATTTCACCGAAAACTGGATCAATTCTACCATTATTAAAATGTTGTGGTCTTGATTTAAAAACACGTACAACATCATTAAAACGATTATTAATATCTGTAACTGTTTTAAAACTAATTCTTCTCTGCGGATGTCCTCGGTTAAATTCTAGCGCTGCTTTTCTAAGCGAAAGAACGTTTTCACCGACCAACCGCCCTATTTCTTCTTTTTCAGCAATGGTTAGGTGTATTCCAGCAATTCTTTAATTTGCTATTTAAATTAACAGGACGCTTAGTTTAGAGTTTATAAACTTAATTGACAGTTCATAAAAATTTTTGCTTTCATGGCACCCTTTGTTAAGACAACAGTGAAATTTCAATTTTATATTATCAATTATTAAAAATAAAAATTTGTTGATGTAAATTTGGATTTAGACGAGAGCGTTTTTAACCTTAGCTTTTACTTCCGGTTTGGCGGGAACTGGTATGAACTTTTTATTTATTATTAATTAATTAAATAATTACTTATTATTATTATTCACTTGTTTCCTAAAAAATTTAAATGGCCAATTGTGATATTTATAATTAAACTTTTTAAGCAAGTTTTGAAAACAAAGAATAATAAACTTTTAGTGTTCTTTCTCATTAATTTATTTAAAAACTTTGATGTTGTACAAAGATAATTTTAAGAAAAGCAATATTTAACATCTGTTATTCATATACTAATGTTTTTTTTTTCTTTATATAATTAGTTTTGCTGTTTTGTTGATTATTACTCTGCTGTTTTCAAACACAACTTTAAAAACATAATTAATAATGTCATTAATGGGCATGTTATATTCACTCTGAAGATGCAAGCTGCAATATCTTGCGAAGCGTTAGTGTGTATAGGTTCACAAACAGCTAACAGGCATAAGCCGATTAAGTATTATTGTCCTGGCAAACAAAATACATCAAGATCAAATCCTTGTCCGCCCCAAGGTTTGATTAATATATGCACACGGCCCTGTTCAGGCAGGCAGGGCCTACGAACAAATATTGCTCACACTTCTAGAGCAAATGCTTGTAAAGGCAGACAAGCTACAGGTCGGGCCTTACTTAATAATGCTGGGTGTAGTTCCCAAATGACGACGCGGTCTAAGCCGAAAGTAAATTGTAATACTGACAGTTCGAGAAACCGCGAAAGCCTCAAAGAATATAATCTCAATACTCCCCAAATTTTGTTAAATCTATTTCCTCTTTGTAATAAACTTAATTAACAATAATTATGCTTGTAACTGAACTAATTAATCTAATAAGGTACTTTATATGGGACAAATACGTGAAACAGAAAGAAGTAAACATGTTCTTATACAAATCATTTTTAATCTCATCACAACTTTTAGTAAAAGGTTTGTCGAAGAACTGGCAACATTGCAAGGCTACGTATTGCTGTCCTACATATATTTTTTATACAAATGGGCTTTGTAAGTGTTCTGAATGTGCTGGGAGTTGCAAACACTGCAATACATATTTTTGACTGTATGTTTAAAAAAAGTTACCCCTCTCAGGTTGCTGTTGTTATTTGGGTTATTTACATCTTTTATATACCACATATGTGGTAGTAGCACTTATGTAAATAGTGGGCGATAGGAGGCCTGTTGTATGTACCGGGCGTGCTATTGGTAGGAGGGTATGTATATATATATATATATATATACATATTCCTTGATTTGTTAATGTATATTCAAAAGACCACCCTGAAAATGTTAAACATATTTGAATTCCATATTTCGCTGATATATCGGGGAAAATTGCTAAAATTATAATCAAAACCATTACATTTAAAGTAATTTATAAAACAACAAAAAACACGTTCAACACGGAATTCAACGCAAAAGGTTGAACTAACAGGTTGTTAAAATCAGGTATTTACAAATTACACTTTTCTCGATGTAATTATGTATACAATATACATAGGTCATACAATTAGAAATGTTGATACCAGATGCGAAGAACACGTTCATCGACAGCCTTTTCGTCCCACTGCTGAACATCGCTCTCTTCTCTTCCACGTGTTTCTCCTCAGCGCTAAGGTAGAAACACGGGGGACCTACAGTTTAACGTCGAATCTGAATGATAGAAATTCCAGAGAAGATGTTTAGCATTAAGATTCCACGGTTACAAGCCGGATTAGGAAATTGTGTGTGGTGGGTTTGCAGACAAGATTTTTATAAATCTGCATAGTAATGCTAAGGTTTCGAACCCAAATCAAAATCGAAGTTTTACTCAGAAAGCGAGCGCCCTACCAACTGAGCTACCACACACGATTTGTTGAAATAATTGTTATAAATATAACTCGTAGTAATTTTTTTTCCTAATAAATATGTACATATAGGGAGTATAATTAAATTAAAAATTGAGAATAATTAGAAATTCAAAATCACTTTGAAAACGCATCTGAGCATGCGCGGCCGGCGTGACGTCACTTAGTAGATCAGCTGCTTTCCTCTGTTTGGTGCTGCCTTATACTTCTGCGTTTTCTTGGTTTTATGTGTCTTTTTGCTTGTTACGTTAATAAAAACAGTCTTTTTCAAGACTATATACAGCGGAAGAAATTGAGAGAAAGGTACATTTTGAATATAATTGTTTCACTAGTTATATTGATACTATTTTATGTCTGTTTATTTAGTATCCATTTGGTGTGTGAATCAGTACTTGTTTTTGGCTTTTTAATTGCTTTGTTGAAAGCTGTTAAAAATACAATAATGTCCCGAAAAGTCGAAGAAGGTTTTGTCAGAGCACAATCCGACAATTTACCTGAAGTTGACAATTTTATGGTCGCAGAATATTTTTCGAACAGCGACTGCTATTCTGCATCTGAAATTCGTGGAGTGAAAGAGGACAAGTAAGTTAGTTTTACAAATTCGTTGATAATATTAAATACAAGTTCAAATTGATGGACTTACACTGGTTTGAGGTTACATGTAAAAATTATCATGTTACTTTCAGAGCTACTCATGCTAACTACGGTGACTCTGCTGTAGGGTATGTGCAAGTACGAAGAGATGGCATTGTATGCATAGTAAAGTGCAAGATTTGCCCTGAGCATAGGGTAAAAGATAAACATTACAATGTTGTACTAGAAGTCGATGAAAAGGAGAAGAAAATATTAAAGGTGGAATGTTTGGATTGCGCTGCTTCTGCTGGTAAGTAAGAATAGTTACTGTAACAATAAACAATTTTCACATTTGGTGTAATTTATAATTTTAAAAATATAAAATTATTCCTTATAGGTGGGTGTAAACATGCAGTAGCATTTCTAATGTGGGTACACAGAAGAAGCGAAGATCCTGCCCCAACTGAAATACAGTGCTATTGGAAAAAATCGCAATTATCGAAAGTTGGTACATCAATAAAATATATAACAGTAGCAGCATTCGGTGGAGTCCCAATTGAAGAACCACACAATAATTTTTTCGAAGACGCTATAAGCTTAGGTTTGCAAAGTAATGCGAATGGTGAAATATTTAAGTTTTATAAGGAACCCAAATATAGTTGCCTTAGTATTTATACATTGCTGTTAAAGTTTGTGGAAAGCAACGGAAAAGAATGCAAAGAATTTATTCAGTTTTGTCAGCAACAAATGAATGAAGATCTTTGCCATGAAGCAGCTAGAAGCACATTAACTCAGGCTGAAGATACTTTGTGGCATCGTTTACGATTTGGAAGAATTACAGCTTCCACACTATACACCGCTGCACACTGCCAGACTGAAGGTGGCACTTTTGTTCAACAAGTGATTGGGGCTGCAAAAATAAGGGAAACCAAAGCAATGGAAAGAGGAAGAAAACTCGAAAAAGAAGTTTTGTGTTGTCTGGAGAAAGCATTAAAATGTAAATTTGATTCTGTTGGTATTATGTTGTCACATGAGCATCCCATTTTTGGAGCATCAGCTGATGCAGTTTTCAGTGATCATGTGGTGGAAGTGAAGTGCCCCTCAACTAGTAAAGCTGTTGGAAATTATTTAACCGTTGATGGCAAAATAACAGCCAGGTATAAAGCACAAGTGCAGCTGCAGATGCACATTTTAAGAAAAAAAAAACTGCATTTTTTCTGTAGCCGACCCAGGATTTGAGCAAAATAAAAAATTAACAAATATCTCATTAAAGTATGATAAATATTATATACAACAGATTATGTTGGATGCAGCAACATTTTGGGAAAAATATGTATTTCCTGTATTATTGCAGTCTGCTATTAAATAACAATACTCGAAATTGTATGTTTATTTATAGGTATTAAGTTATAAATAAAAAAACCTGAATCCTTCAATTTTATATACTTATTAAAATACAACTATTATATTCTTACACTGCAACATGTATAATATATCTACCTAATTAACCTAACAATATTTTATTTTATTAAAGCAGATTGCATATTTACAAGACCACACGCAATAACAATCATGTGATCTGTGTACCGTATAATACTGCTGTTGATACAAGAATGTGGTTTGAGTATTTTGAACTCCCTCAATCGGCGTATTACCCTCTCAACATGTATTCTTAGGCTAGCTATCCGTTTGGTTGCTAGCACATCGGCTTTAGAACTTTTTTTATCCTTTTCTACAGTAGGAGGTCGTATCAATGAACATTTTCTTTCTATTAATAAATGCTCAATATGTTTAAATCCTCGGTCTGCCATAACAGCAGCTCCGGGTGGAAGTTTTTCAAGAAAACCACTTTCTTCAACTATTATGGTATCAGATGCTCTTCCCCCGAAGCCAATGGATATGAAATTTATTATACCATTTGGAGTGCACGATATTAAATACTTTAATGTATTTGCCTTTTTGTATTCTGACCAAGTAAGGCTTTGATGAATTGGATCATTTGGTTTTTCAATTTCTATTTCTAAGCAGTCAATAATCGACACAGTGTTGCTGTAATAAGCTGTAAATGCTATCGGCAGTAATTGCTTCAATTGTCGTTTGGAATACCATTTAATAAATTTGCTCAAGTTACCACTCAAATGTGTAATTGTTTTTGAAAATGCTCTACTAACGCTGCTCTCTGACATACCAAAATCATCAGCGAGGCTTCCAAATGTAGCATTCGTTCTGATTTTTTTTAATGTTATAAAAATATTAGCTATAGGTGCAGGCGTGTATTTTTGCAATAAATTAATGATAAAATAGGCATCTTTGCCAAGGCCTAAGTAGAACCGACATTTTAATGGAACTAATTGCATTGTTGTTTCCAATGCTTGCTTCTTTAATCGCTGCAGTAATTCCGTTGACTCTTCTCCGTCTGTTTCAGCAGACAAACAATCGGATTCTAAACAAAAATCTGTAGAAGTATCGCTGTCGTACATTTTCGAGGTTTTCCCTTCACTAGAATCACTATCACTATCGGCAGAGTCTGCAAAAATTAATCGTTTTGAAGGAACTCTTACAACTTCTGGTGCTGATGGCGAAGTAGCAGCGTCGACACATATTGGCTTTGCTGTACACGCTACACTTGTTCTTGAAGGACAACACTGGACTTCTTTACTACGGTAGTACGGTTTCTGCGGTGGAGATTCAGTTTGTGTATAACATGTTGTAAATCTTTTTGGAGATGCGGTGCTTGTGCTTGGTTCACGTTCACTGGAATTCAATAACTGGACATATTGCGCATTATTAGCATTAGATTCATCCAACTCAACGCTGGGCCCATTGTTACTGCTGCTAGAAGCTGCACTTAAAATATCCTGTATATATTGTTTTTGTGAACGTTTAGTTGAAGCTTGTCTGGGACTTCTTGGTGCGGCTCGTTTTCGATCACGTTGGCAAGCAAAAATATGAGGTACTACATGTGATTTTAGTTTTTTCTGGCCACCCATCAGCTTCCATTTGACGTAATTTTCCATATCTTCTTCTACCTGAAATGTGTGAAATATGTAAATGTCTATAAGTACACAAAATACTGTATACAGCATATAAGTCAATAAGCATAGGTACCTACATTAAAATGATCTTCACACACAAAGAGGCTTGAGGTTTTCGAAAACTCTGAATAATGTCGGCGCACCGCATTTATCCATAACCTCCTTCTTTTTTCTTCAATCGGGACACGGAAAAATAGTTTGTTAGGAGTCTTCTTCGTCGTGTTTTCACAACTTGGAGCTATGCACCACATAGAGTACTTATACTCCTGTTCCATTTTTATAGTTTAGAATACAAGCAGCGAAACGTACACGAAATGAAAACGGATTATTTACTAAATAGTCTTGAAAAAGACTGTTTTTTTTTAATAAACGAGACGAACTAACAAAGATGAACTCACAGAACCAACAATGGAAAGCAAGCAAAATTCCGTATACAAACAGCGCAACTTCTGCGTATCTACTAAGTGACGTCACGCCTGTCGCGCATGCTCATATGCGTTTCAAGGGTCTGAATAATTATTTAAACTTATTTCGCTAATAACGATAGTAATAGCAATTATTTAGCAAAAATATTTTAAATAATAGCAAAATACACAGTTTTAAACCCGTTGGAAACAAATTTGAAAATTGTGCAAGTACCCTATTATCTCGAAAACTTCTTAATACAGTATCATACTATTTTAGCATATTTGGTTTTAAAATTTCACGCTCTTCCAAATCCGCCATAAAAAATTAGGGTATCCATTTAAAAAAAAATTCGCTATCGCCATAACTCAGAAACAAAAGACAATCTACAAATAACAATTACACTCAAATATGTCTAACTTAAGATAAAAATCGACGTGTTCGAGGATTTTTTTCAAAAACATTTAATAAAAGATTTATTTCGATAGTTCCAGACTTTACACTCGCACTGTATAAAATTAACTTAAGTAAAACAATCCTTTATATAATAAATTGCTTAGGGTGCTTGATTTTTCATTCTACACTAAATATATTCTTTAGCTTTAGAATGGCGCTATTTAAACTATTTTTCGTTATTTTAAATATTTCGTGCTCTATCCAACATTTTAATCTAGAAAGTTGACATTAGAAAAATATAGAAGTAGCGAAACGAAATAGTTTATTATACACCAAGGTACAGAAGCAATTTTTCTTAGCCGAACATTATTATTATCCCGAGATGCGTAGCATCGAGGGGAATAAGTTGTGAGGCTTTCCTACTAAAAAACGATTACTTTTCTTTGTGATTGCCAAAATTTACTAAATTAACCAACAAATTTTGTAGCTGTCATCAACGTAAAAATGTATCAAGGAATGTCACTATCGTCAATTGTTTTTTTATCTCCTAGTAGGAGCTAATGAAAAATTATCTCCTACTAGGAGAGAAATTCATCTTCTTAACCCGAAAACGACATAAATAATGGCATCTTCTACTACTAGTAGTGGAAAAAATATTTTTTTGAAAGCTGTCATAAGTTGATTTATACATTACATCTGCGAAGACTGAAAGTGACTGGTTTTTGTCTACATAACGTAAAATACTTTTACATCCAAGATATAAAATTTTTGATCAAAAAAAAAGGTCACAATTTAGAACATATCTGTAAGATTATTTATTTTACTTACAACATTAATTTTCAACAATTATTTAAACAATAAATGAACTATTATTTAGCAATGTTTAAATTTTAGTTCTAATTGTGCGAGTATGCAAATAAATCCTGGTTGTCGTATATGACAATAAATGCCAAATTAATGAATCGTAAGTTTCAAAATTTTCTCGTCACATTTTTACCAATATTAGGTCATCGTGTTCGAAAAAAAAACGCTCTTTGATACTTGATTGTGAAATGCTTCTGCATTTTTGAATGCAAAAGAGGCATTTCGCAATCTAGAATCATAGATAACTATTTAAAGAATGTTCATAACATTACGTTTTTCTCGAATGAGGGTTTATGTATTTTCTAAAAATAGTAGTAAAGTATCGGCGGCTATTCTTTCACAGTTCTTTTGTTTTTCCAGCGATATTTTCATTGATTGAATGGTTGGATAGATCACGAAAAACTATTCGAGTTAAGGAAAACAACAATTCTAACGCAAATATGTAGTGTAAAATGAAAAATCAACCATCCTGTATATCATCATTATCGTTTCCTCAGTAAATCGTTTCCACAGTAATACTGCGTAAGCAGTGTCAAAGTGGTGTGAGGAAGGCGAAGCCGGTATGTGGTATTGCACAACCACGTGTGTGTGTGTTTTGTGTAGGACCATGCTAGTCCTCTAGTGCGACCGTAACAAGAAGATTGCCATTAATTTGATTCACAATTGGAGATCGGGAGGTAGTTCAGTTGAATATCGGAATCTGGAAAGTATCTGACCCTTAGAACGCTTCGAATCGGGAATATTCCGGACTAATTACATCCAAAGCCCGACTCTCTTACCACTGAGTCATGCCAACCTACTTTATCTTGTATATTAAACTTTAAAAAGAACTCAAACGAATATAATGTAACAATTTGATTTATAAGCATATCGGGTGTCCACCAACGCTCCGAACACAGAATAATGTTACTTTTAAACAAAATACTTTAAGCCTTCATTTACATACTACGACACCCATTAATATTAATTTTTCCAGTTATATTATTGATTGAGAATCATATTTGTTTGTCTAGTATTCTTATATGAAGTAACGTCACGCATTGAGGACCCCGGTACACGACTCTCTTTTCAACGTGCCCGATTCCTTAACTTTGTTATTCCTGGTCCCTACGTTTGGAATCTTTTAAGCTTAATGCTGTCTGTAACTGCAATACTCTGTATTGTTATCAAGTTCGGGGCTTCAGGTAAAATTTTGAAATCCCGTTTAAAGTTTCACAGAATAATGATCTGATAGTTTAGCAAATTACGTAGCTTTTTGATTTTCCGCTACGCCTCTGCAGCATATGTGATGTGTATAACAAATGATTGCATGTATATGTAATACTATGTATGAGAAATAGATGTAGGAGTAAGGGCTTAACTGGCGGGAACATTAAGTGTGTTAATAAAACTTAATAAGGCTATCTAATTATTCTTCCCCAATGAACCCAGTAAGAACAGTGCATTATTTTGGCGACGAGGTGGTTCATAAGGAAGAAAGGGAAGAGTGTAACTCGTGGAAAAGTCGCCAGTAATCCTATTTTTTAGGTTAGTAACTGTGTGGGTAACAGTAAGCGGAAGGAAATTGATTTTGATTGGGTCTAAACTCTGTTTGTTGAGCATTTAGCTAGAACGTCAACAAATTGCTTGAAGTATTGGAAACGCATAATAAGTGTCACATAAAAGTCAAAATGAAAACAGTAAGTTTTTTTAGAAAACGATAGAATACTTGTGTCATAGAATTGATGAAAGTGGAATCCACCCAACGGATAAAAAGTTAAAAGCAATTCAGGACTACCCAGTACCAGAGAATGTGTCTGAGTTAAAGTCTTATTAAGGACTAATATATGGCAAAAGTGTCATAGTGATATACGTAAAAGGTAATTCGGTTTCGTGGAAGTTCAGTACCATATTAAAAAGACTAAGCAAGGTAACTTATTTAGTGACTTGTATGGGGGTACCTAGACTTTATCATCTGGACCAAATAAGAAGAGCTCAATGACGGCATACAGTTTAAGGCAACCATTCCGTCTAAACTGATACCATTACAATCACCACCAGAAGAAACCCAACAATGTCCAGAAGTGCCACAAAGTCTGACATTGAGAAAAAACATAAAGATAGCCAGAGCCTGAGAAAATCAAAGATAGATTACAAGAAGCTGATTCCTCTTCTAACGGAGTTATTGGTCAAACTCCAAGGATAAGAAGATGTGGGTATACAGGAGAGTGCTGAAGATTAGATGGATAGACAGGGTTAGCAATAACGATGTTCTGGTCAAAATTAATAAAGACCTAGAAATTGTCAAAACTATAAAGCGGCGCAAGCTAGAATATTTTGGCCACATAACAAGGCTCTCCGAAAAATATGAAATCCTACACTTAATAATACAAGGAAAAATCCCTAGCAAGCGCGCCCCGGTCAGGAGAAGAACATCCTGTTTAAAGAACTTACGGCAATGGTTTGGAAAAACCACAACCCAGTTGTTCCTACCAGCTGATACGAGGGTTGCCTTTTATATTTCGGGATTGGGAAACCCTAGTGCTGCCATCTGGCAACTGACGTCTCTATCGTAAAGTTTGGCATTTTTGACGGTATACGTTTTGACGTCCGAGCGCTATTTGTGTCGTTTACAGTAACTTGAAAAATTCAAATCGGCTAAAAAATGGAATTAAATCGTGAACATTTTCGTGCGATTGTTTTTTACAACTTTCAACGTGGATTAACTCAACAATAGTGCATCGATGAGTTTAATTCGATGTTTGGCGATGAAGCACCATTAAGGGCCAGTATTTATAGATGGTTTACCGAATTCAATCGTGACCGTAGTTCGCTCAACGACGAATTTCGTGAAGGCCGTCCAAAATCGATTGTTGTCCCGAAAAACATTGGTGCGGTGCGTGAACTGATACTGCAAGATCCTCCTGTACTTATCGTGAGATTGAGGTATCCTTGGACATTAGTGGGACCAGCCTACATTCAATATTGCATGAACATTTGGTCGTAAAAAAGATTTGTTCGCGTTGGATCCCACATAATTTGAAAATCGCTCAAAAGCAAGCTCGTGTCAATTGGTCGCAAGAAATTCTCAAAAAATTCGATCGGGTGCTTCAAAACATGTGTATGATATCGTGACAGGTGACGAATCGTGGATCTACGCGTATGAGCCCGAAAGTAAACAGCAGTCGACTGTATGGATCTTCCAAGGCGAGGCAAACCCAACAAAAGTCGTTCGTGCTCGAAGCACTTCGAAGCAAATGGTCGCCTATTTTTACAGAAAAACTGGACATGTCTCAATCGTACCATTGGTGCAACATAAAACGATCAATTCTGAGTAGTGTACAGCCATTTGTTTGCCATTAGTCGGAGAAATAAGGAAAACCAACCGCCGAAGACGGATCATTCTCCACCACGACCATGCGAGCTCTCACACATTGGCTCGAACAAGTGACTTTTGAGCACTCAAAACGTCGATTTGATGAGTCATCCGCCGTATAGGTCCTGATTTGGCACCCAATGACTTCTTTTTATTCCCGAACATCAAAAATAAATTGCGAGGTCAACGTTTTTCGATACTTGAAGAAGCGGTTGATGCGTTCAAAATGCGTGTTTTGAAGATACCTCAATCGTAGTGGAAAAAATGCTTCGAAAATTGGTTCACACGCATGCAAAAGTGTATTGATCTTTATGAGTATAGTTTGAAAAACAATAAAGTCCTTCTCGATGATAAATATTTGTTTTTGTTCTCTAATCCCGAAATATAAAAGGCAACCCTCGTACTAAGACCATGATAGTGAATATGGTAGCCAGCATGATAGCCAACAATCGATAACGGTCACGCTACTTTCAGAAGAAAACTGTAAGTAGGTTTAAAATTGATATTGTATATAATTTGATGTAATTTTATTAAACCATGTTGTATGTTCTTGTTAATTTTTTAAAATTTCAATTCCTCATTTTTTTAAAATCTACTTCAACCTTTGGGCCGCATTTTAGGGTATTGCGGACCATGGGAGAAGTAGCTCTACTTCTACCATGTTGCGGGCCGCGTGTTTGACATCACTGTCATAGATAGTAGATGCAGTATTACACACTACTTTTTTTTACATTCACACTACCGCCCTTCCCCCGACCGGAACCGCTTCCGCATTACTTCAGGGGGGTGTGGGCGTCCCTTACACACTAACCATTCATGCAGCATGCACCCTAAACTTAACTAAGCGAAATGCGGTCGCCTCAGCTGGGATTCGAAACCACAGCCGATCGACTGCATTTCACCGTGACCTCGAGTGGTAGCGCGTATTCGCACTGCTACATCGGGGTCCCCAACAACATAGCTAGCTACTTCCCATCTCTGCCATATTACAATATCTACAAACCTGAGTGCATTTATTTTTGTTCGGGCTTGTTCTCGGTAACCGTTAGATTGGTTATTGTGTCGCTGGGATTGAACACCCACTGTTTGAAAGAACTGTCGAAATTTCCATTAGTAGAAAAACGATTATGACTTTCGCCATCTGTATTCTCGTATTTCCTTGGTGGCACAGGGGGGCGATTTGGTAGCCCCGCGGGTATTTTTGAATTGGTACGAATTGACGTAATGCTCACATTTTTGTTCGCTATTTTTGGTTGATATTTAATGTTGGACGATATGGGAGTAGAATGCACGGGAGATGACATAATTGCTACAATTTCTTTATCCACTTCCAAATCGAAATTTCGGGAATCGCGGCGTTCAGGCGATGTTGGTGGAGTTTTCGAAGTTGCAACTGGAATACGCGACTTCGCGGCACTGGTTGCATCCCCTTTAGGGGGCATCTTTGCAGAGCTCTTTTCGAAATTCGAACGCAGTTGATCAATCTGCGAGGAACAGTTTTCGGCAGGTTTTGAACCTTCATAGCTTGAAGTTGAAAACCTCATCTCTGGTAGTTTTTTAAGTTGTTCTTCTGCTATTTCTTGAATTTTGTGTAGCTCTTTTTCGGGATCCACTTTTTCATTTGCGGGAAAATTTCTCAAATTGTTCGCCGACTGAATGTGCGATTCAAATTGGATAATATTCGACTCAAAATTTTGTCTGCTTTCGTCGTAAATTTCGGGGTTTATATTCGACTGCAAACTTTGGGTTACATCGGTGTCATTATTTGGAGTTAAGACTTGAATTTCGGTTATGTAAGTTAATGAAAAATTTGATTTCGTTGACGATTCATCGAGAGCCGCCGCCGCAGGCGGCGTTACTTGGAAGCTGCTATTCAAAATTTGTTTATTTTTGACTTCGTTTAAACTACTGCGTCCGTCGTCGTGTATTTCGAAAGTCAAAGACGTAGGCCCTTCGACAGTTATTGTATCGTTAACATCGTGGAAGGTTTCCGTTACGGATACGTTATTTTTTACCAAATTAGGCGAGGCTACGGACACTTTTTCAAAACCGAAAGAGCTTTCATTATTTCCAATATGTGTTAAGCTACCATTGGCCAGAGTGGCGTCTATGGCTGTTGTGTACAACTCCTCCTCCTGTTCCTGAGGGTCTGGTTTTTGATCTGGTTCTAATATGAAAGTAGAATCATCTACTATAGTTTTTTCGCCGATTATAATATTACTAACATTTCCGCTGGAAGAGGCATTTAAATGTATGAAAGAGTCTGCCGTTTCCAAGCTGCCAAGGGAATGACGGGACACTTTCATATCGTCGGACACATTGGTGTCGTACATTTTGTTGGATAGGTTGTAATACGGATCGGTGTCACAGGCGCGCCTTTCAGAATGTAAAAAACTTTCAGATGCTCTCGCCGAATTTGGCAAAAGAATTATTGATGTTTGCGCTGGGCGTGTAGGGGAAACTTGTATGTGAGAGCTTTCCACAGAATCGTCAGTTGTATTTGGATCAATTTTGGTAAATGAATGGTGTGGATCGATCTTTAAAAAACTAATGGAAGTAAGCTTGTCCGGTTTAGTCGTTTTTTGATCTCCATTGCCATTTTCGACAGAATTTTCATAATTTTTACAGTCGGATTGGTCTGCCCCGCCGTTTACTGTGGCTACATCTGGTTTACCAAGTTGATACCACTGGGAACGGGATTCAAACGGAATTGTTTCTGATGAAACTTTGTTAAATAACGGCGATCGAAACGCCGTTTTCTCTTCTTCGGATTTTACTGTTGCGACGTTTTCGTTGTTCATACGCATAACTACCGGGTCGGGTTCATCCTTGTTTAAGTTTACTATGGCATCCTCCATGTTACCCCATTCGGTGGATTTCTTCAGCCGATTTCTCTGGAAAGTGTTCAAGCCATCTAAAGCGAGAGACAACCTCGGTTCCTTGGCTTTCCCATATAAACTTTCGTCGGACCCCGATTTAGAATCCAGGTTTTCTTCGATACTTCCGCCTTTGCGTTTCTTATTAAGGGGCGGTATCGTGGTGTCAGTTATATCCAAACTTTGGGCTCTTTCCAACGTGCCCGTACTTATTTTGCGTGTCTTTTGTATTTTCGTTAAGTCCCCCGTACTCGCCGTTCTGCGATTTTGTATATCTTCCGTGTCCTCGGTTTGATGGATAGTAATATCGCTCGCGTTTAATTCTATGGTGTTCACCGACGACCGATGGTCTGTTTCAACATCGGAATCGGAAGTGTAATCCTTTTTGATGCCACTAATTTCTCCAGTGGACGAAACAGTTTCTGTTGCGATGGAACCGTCGGTTTCTTGTAAATTGTCAGATATCTGCATAGAATTCAAAGCACTTGGAGTTTTTAGTTTGTCCTCTGGGGGAGCGGGTGCCCGGCCTTTTTGTTTTTTGGGCGACTTAACGTCTTCTGCAGTGGGAGTATTTTCCACCGAACCTTTGCGGTTTCGTCTTGCTGCAACTGCGGCATTCATCATATGGCTGGGAATTTCCTGCGGTATTCCGTCCTTATCTCGTTTAATGCCAGACCCGTTCAAGCTGTTTCGTATAAACGTTTCTCCCTTGAGAACGTCTTCATCTCCAGCGACACCTGCTCGAACCGCGTTAGTACTGTCTTCGTTTTTAGCATTCCTCTCGCGTTTTTTCACTGGCGGTGGCGTCGCCGTCGCACTTTTTCGCCTTAATATGTCCACCTCGTCGGTGCCAGTCTCTTCTGCGCTTCTAACTTTATCCGTTGTTATCGACGATACTTTCAGTTTATCGAAGTGTCGTTCTAAGTTAATATTGTTGTCGTTCTGCGAAAGCTCTGCGCTCTTTGGACTCGTCTGCTCTCTCGTTGGTTCAACTCTGGGATCTACTGGCAAAACCTTAATGCCGAATCTTTGATGTTTGTTTTCCGTTTTCTGGGTGGCCGCTATCTCTACTTCAGGTGGATGTGGTCTTTCGTCTTTAGTTTTCAGCTGCTGCTTGTGGTTGTGGAAGATTTTCTGTTCCAGCTGAGTTTTTAGTTGTTGAGGATTTTGGGTACTTGTATCGAGTTTCGGGGACTTGGATCTGTGCCTTTCGAGTGTGGGAACGTTGCTCATTCGTGCCTTTTGCAAACTTGAGTACGGGGAAGAGACGGCACAAGCGTCGTCAGCCGGAAATAAACGCTTCTTGGCCGTTTTTTGTATCTGTGAAATGAAAAATGTTAACAAAGTGTTAATACAAGATTATTTGGTTGTTGTAAATCAAATATACAAGGCAGTTGGCTATAGATTTTTTGCTTCTGGCAATGTAGGATTGGCTAAAATACTGAAATAATTTTGACTGTGCAAAAATTAAATAAAATATGCCATTAATAATTAACGATTACGTATTACGAAATACTTTAGTGATTGCACGTTTCGCCAAAAAATTACATATATTTAAAATGTAACGTTGCCAGGATTATATTAACCCATGCAGATATTCTACTTTTATATTTGTAAAAGTTATAACTTACGCTTTCCGTCGCCTTAAAAAATATTTTGCAGAAGGGTATATCGGACTTACATACCTATACATTTATTGTAGATTGACGTGTCTGTTGTAAGGTAACATATAGGGTGACCCACCAAAAACGTAACAAGCATGTTTTGTGACACTAAACCTCAGATCTTTGAAAAACGCCCCAACACGTCAAATTAATTTGCCAGGGTGACATGCAATACGGCTGTTTCCGTTCACCCACCTTCAACCCCATAACTGGGGTGACTTTCACCCTACAATTTCTAAATGGCAAGGAGTACCAAAATACCATTTGAAAGGTCGATGAATTTGCTTTACAGTAATGCTTTTATTTTTGGATGCCGAGTATTAGTTCCCGCGGAAATGCAGCCCAAAGTTTGAAGGTAGCAAATGTTCTAGAGCGTTTATGGAATGATTAGACAGCATTGGTTGACCATACCTTGGCGTACACATGTGAATGCTTTTTCTTCGTCAGCGGTACGCCGTATTTTGTAGTTATCGTTATTTCAAAATGAGTTGAAATAATTGCTTTTTTTTCGAAAACAATGTGCCAGTAGAAGCGCCGAATTGTCCAACCAGTAACATGCAGTTAAACATGTGAATCGCAAGTATGTCTTAGATACTACGTTGAGTACAAGGCAAATGGCTATTGCATTGGTTATTAATCGAAGCAGTATTCGACGAATTTTGTAAAACCACAAGCTTTATCCCTACAAGATTCATTTCCTACAAGAACTCGATGAAGACGACTTTGACGGCCGGTTGCAAATTTGTGAGAGCGTAAGTTAACGGGCTATAAATAATTAAAATTTTTTTAACAACTGTTTTTTCGACGAAAGTAGTTTTTTTCGTAAATCGTATAGTCAATGGCTTTAATCGTCGCTTCTGGTCATATCTTAATTCGAAGATATTTCTCGGAACACATACTCAATACGATAACGCCGCGTTTGTTTGTTTGAGCTGGTATTTTTTATGATCGCCTCGCTGGTCCTTTTTTTGACCTGGTAATTTGACTGGGCATATATATGTATTTGGAATTGGTACGAAACAACAATGATTTAATGTTAACCCATTTTATAGAGAATGGATGATCATTACCTCGAAGAACATTTGATATTCCAACAGGACGGAGCTCCTCATTATGGACTGGTTGTTCGTCAGTATTTGGATCGAAGGTTTCCTATTGAATGACTCGCAAGGTTGCCATTTATCTCCGCTAGATTTCTTTTTGTAGCTTCATTGAAAGCGCAAAATTTACGCAACCCAATCCGATTCTTTACTAGATTCACGACAATATACAATCAACGAATGCCATCTAATCACCCCACAAACGCTACAGAATGTGTGACAACATTTTGAACAGAATCGTTATTATTGTATGGACGCTGGTTGTGTTCCCGTCGAACATTTATTACCCTGAAACTTTGTACTGCATTTCCGCGGAACCAAATACCCGGAGTCCAAAAATAAAAACATTACTGTAGAGCACATTCATCGAGCTTTCAAATGGCATGTCTTCTGATACTTCTTGCCAGTTACAATTTCTAGGGTGGAAGTCGCCCCAATTTCATGGTTGAAGATAGATGAACGAAAATAGCCGTATTACATGTCCCCCTGGCAAATTAATTTTACGTATTGGGGTGTTTTTCAAAGATCTGAGGTTTAGTGTCGCAAAACACGCTTGTTTCATTTTCGGTGAGCCGCCCTATATATTTAATGCCGCCATTATAAAACTCATTACCAGTGTTTTGTTTACTAGCTTTCTGTCTCCCTTTACTTCCTCTCTATTTTATATGAATTTTCAAATAGCAAATCTTATACCTAAGTTTTTAGAACTATGTATGTCGATCTGATGTTTCATTATGTCACAAGACAGCATTTTGAATGGCGTTTCATTTGAGGTATTATAAAGGGTGTGGTGCATTTAACACTAGCGGAATTGAATGGACGAGTCTTGACCTGTATGATGTTGCAATGGCTACTTGTTAAAAAAAGAAAAGCAACTGGGACTTGCCATGAAAATCTCAAATGTGAACAGACGCTCGTCTAGCGAGTCAATTAAAATTGTAATTCGGTGTACTTATTATATCTTGTTTGAATAAAACATGATATTAAGTGTTAGGGTTCAAATTAGCGTTATTTGTTACTTATCTGTGTGAAAATTGGATAAAATTCGGTAAATTAGCCGAAAATCAAGAATTTAGGGCGGAGTATCAAAGTAGCGACAGTAGACATTTTTTTCGACATGTTTTGTTTGTATCTGCGTTTGACGTTTAAAACGTCAACAAACTTCAAGGTTAGGAATCATCTACAAGTTGGACAAAAGTTTATTAAAGTACTGACACCGTTGAACATATTTATATTATTAAATTTAAAGAAAATTTTGATTTAATTTTACGTGTTGGGGTGTTTTTCAAAGATCTGAGGTTTAGTGTCACAAAACACGCTTGTTTCATTTTCGGTGAGCCGCCCTGTATATTTAATGCCGCCATTATAAAACTCATTACCAGTGTTTTGTTTACTAGCAAATACAAGGTAGAATTTTCAATCAAATGTATTTACCGAAGACAGCTATAATAATTTACAAAAAGTATAGCGTTTGTAAATGGTGATGCGGTGGTAGTGGTAGTGGTAACTACCCCTAGACATTATTGTAGACATGGAAAACTCGAAGAAGGACACAATGCACAGACACTAGTTTTTGTTCAGACGAATCCATATTCAAATTTTATTAGATTATTTAATTATAAATAATAAACTGGTTAGATTATACGGTAAAATACATGCAATTATTGATTCCACCCTAGTAATTTTTTTATCTTAAAAAATGTCATGGAATTTTAATACGAGGGCAGTCTTTTAGGTTTTTACAAACCACCACTAGGTGGCGCTATTGAGATCTGTCATTACTATTTTCGCAAAATTTGACATATGTTACTGTGAAAACAGTGACAGCTTAGAAATTGACCGAGTAGTTTGTTTACAGTGACAGTTTCAAAAAAGCATTTTGGGAAAAAATAGAACTTTAACGTGAAGGTTTTCGTTGGACGATGTTTTACGATTTTAGTAGAGGTCTAACCCAACAATAACACAGAATCGCTTCGTTCAACTTTTGGTAATGACGCACCACCAGAAAAGAGTGTTTGCAATTGGTTTGCAGAAGTTCGTCGTCTTCGTGCGTTCGTCAGTGATGAATTTCGTGCAGGTCGACCAAAATTGGTTGTTATTCCAAAAAACATCGATGCTGTGCGCAACATGATTGAACAAGATAGGCATGTGATTTACAGTGAGATGGAGGCATCCTTAGGCATATCAAAGACTGCAGTATATTCGATTTTGTATGAATATTTAGCTGTGAAAAAGATCTGTTCCCGATGGACTCCGCATAATTTGACCGAAGCTCAAACAAAGGCTCGTGTTAATTGGTGTAAGGAAATGTTCAAAAAATTCGGCCGAGGAACTGCAAAATCCGTATGCAACATCGTAATAGGTGACGAAACTTGGATATATTCCTATGCACCGGAAACTATGCAACAATTCACTGTTTGGGTGTTCCAAGATGAACCGAATCCCACAAAAGTTGTTCGTTCACGAAGCACTTCCAACTTCAGAGTGGAAAAAATGTTTCGAGAATTGGTTTGAACGCACGCAAAAGTGTATAAGCGAATATTTTCAAAAGCAATAAAACTGTTTGTTCCAAAAATTCTTTTTCTTTCCTACTTTTTGTAGAAACTTAAAAGGCTGCCCTCGTATCACCTAGATTTCTAATTTGTACTGGTATACCGTGTTAACCATTTGATGATCACAATTTTAAAAAGATAAAATTTTAGGACGCTTATAGATTTAAGTGCGACTACGTGCTTTCGTAGGTTACATTTGAAACGATTAAGGTCTAATGCTACGTACACACGAAGACACTTTAGTGTCTAGAGAAAGTCTATAGATCGAGTGTCGTCGTATGTACACCATTTAGAGCTGTGTCGCTAGATCGGACATTTGATATCTAGACATCGCTGTCGCAAGTTGGTAGACCGCTGTAGGAACACTTGTTTTTCGGCGTGTCGAGACTCGAGCTAGGTGTACCGGCATGGTGGAAATTTATTGCCTAGAGCAGGGATGGCGAACCTTTTTCAATGTCCGTGCCACAAACTTATAAATAATCTTTATGAAATAACTAACGTGCCACACTAAAATTGTTTAACATAAATTATGGTTCTTGTATTTTTCCCTTTTTTTGCTTTTTTTATTTTATATTTTTTCTTTTCCTTTCGCTTTCGAGAAAAAAATTATTATAATTTAATAAACAAAGAAAGAAAAAATTTTATTAAACTTCTTCTGCTTCTTCTTATTTTATTGTAGGCAGTAGCCTGTTTTTCTTCACACTAATTCTATGGTGTTTCCACAGATGTAGATTGCCAGCAACAATTTTAGTAATATGGTGTGATTTTAAAAATTACATCTGTTATAATTTATTAAGAGTTATTTAAATGTTTTACAAATAGACATAAACCTTTGTTTTAATGTGATTTTTGTTGCTGCATATGAGATTTTAAGGATTTTATATCTGGATTATACTATGTTATTTTTAAAAGTACGCATGCAGAGCTTGATTCGTCCGTCATCCTATTTATAATTTATTTTTTATAAAATGCTTTTCAGAAAATAATGACTCGCATTTTTCTTTACGATCCACTCTTTAATCCAGTTCCCAGTTAACCAAGTTCGCTTTTCATAACTTTTCTTTTTTTAAAATACATTTCATAAACACTGCGGCAGCTAAACGACGGCTTGTTTTTGACATGGTCAAAAAATATAGGTTCTATTTTAAAGTGTCTGTGTCTACTGTTCAAGGCACGTGTGGATACATGGTAGAGAAGTCTAGCAACTTCAGTCTAGTATTGTATCTAGTGAGACTGCTCTACGCAATAGTTTCCACAAATACACCACGTAGTGTGAACACACCGTAGAGCAATCTAGACACAAGTGTCGACATTTAGGTGTCTGCGTGTGTACGTAGCATAAATAGGACAATGGTTATTTCATAATTTCTTGTTCTACATTTAAATACGTTTAAGAATTTAGTGTTTGATTCAAAAATAAAGAATCTTCCTTACGTACGTATACAGTTTTAATTTGTAAGCTAAAAAATATTTGTGCTGAAATCAATATAAGTGGTTTCTATTTGTTGTGAGATTAGTTGTTTGCTAATTTGAAATATGAAATATAATGGGCGGCATATTAATAGCTTGCGAATATAGAATGCAAATATGTAAATATAGTTGTGGTAATACTATTACCGTAACAACAATTTTAGCAAAACAAACGTAACAGCTGTCGAGAAACATAAATATCGTTTATAATATGTGTACTGAAGTTCTTATGACGTCTTATTAAAATTCTAATCGATTCTACCGGCTGAATAGATTTAAACACGCTTTTGTTTAACTAAAAACAACCTGACGATACAAAAATATGTGGTGATAACTTTATTTTATTACTGATCTGAGAAATTAATTTTAGATATCAGCAATTCTTTGACGTGCGTAAATTGTATTTCACTTATAAATATTTCATTTCGCATATTTTTAAATAGCTGCCAGAAACATGCAAGTCGTTATAAAACCAAACTGACTATCTGCAATAGAAAGTAAAAGGGTTTGTTATGTACATGTATTAAATCCGTCGTCGAGGAACTTCTATACAACGGATGTCCAAGAACTGCCATTTTGACAGGCATCTGATTCGTAGTGCTGCACACTTTTCCACCCTGCGCTTCCAGAACGACTTCGTATGGACTAGCATAACTGAGAATCGTCAAGGCGTCTTCGTACACCACGTGCTCGAAATTGATTGTTATGCTTTTAATGCGATCGCCTGTAAACAGAAAACAGGCATTTTTAGGGATTGAAGGAACGGACCGCTTTGATACTTACCGGAATTCAGTTTACCCGATTCAGAAGCGGGGCCTCTGTGCAGAATATCTTTGATGAAGATACCATCACGCATGTTTCCGTATATGTTGAAGCCCAAACCGGTAAAGTCTCGACTCTTCAGGGAGACGGTTTTAATTTCGCACGCCTGAAATTCGTGTGACGATTCATTTCAGTTTTCCGGGTTTGTTAGTTCTGATATAGTACTTACTTGCAAAACCGAATCGTCCAGTGTTTTCGGCTTTTCATTTTTCGGTATTAGCACCCCGAGCGGGGACCACTGACTCCATTTGGACTTAGTGGCATCTGCTTTTAAACTTTTTTCCGTAACCTTTTGGAACGGTGTTGAAGTGACTTCTGAAAATTGGAACATTCATTTGTGAGGAAAAGGCGGAGGTGTTCGCACTTTTTAACTTCATGTTACCATCACTGATTATGTTTTGAAAAGAGAGACATATAACTTGAACATGAAATGTAGGTTTATATGCTTAGGAATTCTAATTTTACATGGGCACCCTACATTACATCATCAAAACTGTTTAATTTTTACGTGGAAAATTATTTTTAATAGAATGCATAAGTTATTAAGCATACAACGGTCTCTCCTATATCTCCAATCATCCTCTGTTAATTCACGCCTGATTATTATTTCTTAATTATCTTAACTTTAATCTTGCGATTTACTACTTACTATGTGTGAATTTTTTGCTTCGGCCTCATAATTTCAATGAATTTAAGAATTACTGAAAGATTGCTTGAATTTACCAGGCTTTGTACTGGAAACCCTCCAAATTTTTCGGAAATTCTGACTTTGTTCTTTATTTTCCGACTGGAATTTGTAATTTGGCATGACCCTAAAGATCTCCTTTAACCTTATTCTTTAATACTGTTTTCGTCTTCGAGTCATTTCCGACTTAAAATTAGTAATTTTTGACATTTTCCACGCATTTTCTATTTTCAATCTCGGAACTTTTGCCATTAAATTTTCAGTTTAACTTTGATTTATTGATTGTTTTCAAAATTATCGCTTATATTAGACATTTTATCGAAAATTCCTACATAAATCTAATAACTTTCTGGGCCTTTTCTCCTAATGGATTGTTTTTCTTGGAATTTATAACTTATTTTTGAAATTACCGAATTTAATTTATAATAAATAAATGGATCACGCTGAAGATTAAGAATATCTCATTCTATCTCATAAATTTTGGTTTTCCTTTCAGAATTTCTGAATCTTCCGTGAATTACCGGCATTTCTTATTTTTAACAGTCTACTTTCTGGCAAATCTAACATTGCCTCGGAATTTTCGTGTTGTGTATAATTTGGCCTTCTACAATTTTTTAACCAATTTTTAACTGTATCTAAATACATACATTTCGAAAAAGTCTGTGTTTTTAATTTTAAATGTCTGAGAGCTGATAGCAACTTTAAAGTTGGTTTAATTAATAAGATAAGTTTTTACATCTACTTGGTTTACACAGAAGGTTTAATAATTGTGGAAGCTAACATTTGTAAACGAAATTTAAGAAAGTGTAATACTGGTTGCGTATATTAAAACGAGTATATTTTTGAAAAAGACCTAGGTACTACTCCAGCTTTTTGTTGAAATACAAGGTAACGAACTGTAACGTTCTTTCACACAAAGGCACATACTAGTTCGTGTATAACTTGCAAATATCGAGCTTAACGCAAAGAATATTAACTAGAAGTGATATAAAAATGCTATTGAATACCGAAAGTGTTGCGTGTGACCTGGTAGGTATTATAAAATGGGAGTTTGCGACACTTATTAACATTACGAAATTGTTGCCCTGTTGTTGATTAAACGAACTTACCTCCAAAGGCGGCATTGTCATACGCGTATTCCTCTTTTCCTTTTTCAGGATCAGTTTCGAGTACCAAATGCTTCCCTGTAACAATAATTTTATTTTATTATTTTTAGAAGGACATCTCAAAACGTTGGCGGTATAATAAAAGCGTTGAAGTTGCGTCATCATAGGTTTTAATAACAAACGGCGATAATTCTTATTCGAAGGTCGTTTACTGTTGTTTTCTAAATTCTTCGAATAGTTCGCGAGCGAGGTAGGTTTTTACAATAAAATGCTTCTCGTAAAAAAATGTAGGTGTAATTTACACTAGCAGTTATATAGATGGTTTATTTGTTATCGATACGGCATTCTTCATATTTGGTCAAAAACACTATCAAAGTAGTTGCGTAGATAAGCGCTAATGAAAGCATGATAAGGTAGCTAGAGGAGGGAGTAAAATAAGCCGTGGACTTAGTTTACAAAAAAATGTTTTATTTTACAACAATTACATTTAAATGTTGGAGTACATTAAGTTACTACAAGCAGCAATAAGCATGAATGACAATAATTAACAACTACTGAAATGGCTCTAATACACACGTTATATAATGTTGTGTTATCTACAATGTAATACAATATCATGGGAGCTATAAGATAAGTGCTTTACCATAATGTCGTGAGAACTGTAAAATAAGCATCTTTAGCCTACATAACTCCTCCCGTGAAAGATATTTCAATATTTTGTGAAGAGAAAATATTTAAATGTTAGATGTCACTAATTCAATTGGTGCATCTATTGGTTTTGAATAAATGTATTTGATAAATCTTTCTTTGAGGGATTTATGTTTACAAACAATGTATAATATAAAGCTTAAAATTAATAAAAGAAATAAAATGGTAATTGCGATTGGGGCGATAGAAATGGGGTGGTATTCTATATTACTAATAGAATTGAGTTTATTTTGTTGTTGCTTTATTTGAATTTGGTCAGCAGTAAGTTTTTGAGTGTTTATGGGTACCAAATCTATTTTTGAAATATTTCTGTGAGGAATAGAATCGATGTTTAACTTATTGATATTGGGTATTTCTAAATTCGTTAATTTCATCGAGGTGGTTTGAATATGGAATAATACTGTATTATGGTTCACAATCGCATTGCAATCTGGAATTAAATGTAAAAGTTGAGAAGCGACTAAAATATAATAATTGTGTTTCGTATAACTTAATATTGGGGATTTTAAAATGATTACTTTGATGACAAAAATAATTGTTTGGAGTAATTAATTTGCAAAAATTGATATCTACGGGTACACTTTCGGTGGTATTAAACAGTAAAGTGTTGTGAGTTGGTATAATCATTCTGTATTGATTTTTTCTGATAAATATAGGGAATGGGATCAACTGGATTAGTTGATATTGCTCGTTTTTGGATATCAAGGGGATTTATGATATGTCTGTAATTGTCACTTCATTTTTGATTAGGTGAAGGAGGTTCCAGGTGATAAGGAGGGTGTATTCGAATCTGAAACAGCCATAATTTCGTTAGCGTGTCTTTTAAGAGTCTTCTTCGTGTCGATGTGTTCTACTAAGTATTCGTCATATTCCAAAATTTTTATGATTTTAAATGGTCCATTAAATTTGGGTGATTTTTTATTTCGCCGGTCATTGGTAATAAATACCTTTTGATCGATTTCGAATTGAGTTGATTTTTTAATTAAATTGATCTTATCATTTCTTCTTTCTTTGGTTTTAATTTGTAAGTCTTGCAATTTCTCGTAGAATTGGGTCATTCTAGCTTTATGATCGTTAGTATAAGTTTCATAAAATCTGTCATTACACAAATCGTAGGGGTTTAGTCCGTCTGTATGTCCAAAAAGTATTTCGTAAGGAGTAAATTTTAAGTTAGAATGTATGGTATTGTTGTAAGCCAATATGCAGTAGTTCATTCGTTCTTTTTCAGGGGTTTCGTCAAGTATCCGGTAGTGTTCTATGAGGGTTGAATGTACACGCTCCATAAGGGAGTTTGACTGATGGTGCAAGGGGGTAGTCAAATGAAAATTAATTTTATGCAATTTTAAGAAACTTTTAAAAGTGTTAGTGTCGAATTCGTTATCTGCAACGATAGTTTTTGGCACTGCATAGCTGGATATAAAGGTGAATAGGGCGTTTGTAATGTCAGTAGTATTATTTGATTTTAAGTAATACGCCTGGGCGAATCTACTAAAGGCGTCTATAATCGTCAAATATTTTGTGTTGTTAATGTGAAAAATATCTAAATGAATACATTCGAATGGTCTGTTATAGGTTTGGGTCAGCTGAAACGGTAGTTTGTTAGGTTTTCTGTTGTATTTTTGTAATTTGCACGTGTCGCAGTTGTTAATGAAGTTTGTTATATCTTTATCAATATTTTTCCAATAGTAATTTCTTTTAAGGTGTTGCGAAGTTTCTACAATTCCTCTATGATTGTTTTTGCCTAAATGGTAACTTTGAATTCGTTGTTGTCTATCTTCAGGGTTAGTAACGTAAGTTACTTGCGTCAAACATTTATGGAATTTGGGTGAATTTTCGTTTGTGATATCTAGGATGAATTTCGAAAATGATTCAAATAGGCTGTCATTTTGAAAAATACAATAATAATGAGATTTTGGTTCGCAAAATTGAAGAAGTAAGGTAGTAAAAGTTGCGACTCTATTTTGGGGTGTTACAAATACAGTGTAATGGGTAAATCCGTCAAATTTGGATATTCTAATTTTCTTTTGTAATGTGGCGTTTAAAAATTGTATTTGATTTTTGTGGTGCTGTAATGGTTTTTCCGATATGTCCATTACGGGTGTAGAAGATTGTTGGGTATGAACAGTGTTAACAAGTGATTCGTCGTCGTTTTCTATGACGTCATTGTCAGGTGGGCTTTCATCTTGAATCGTTATTTCGTCACTAGGGTTTTCGCTAGCCGAAAACGGGGGTTGCAATTGGATGTTTTGGAGGATTTTTGGTTTTTCTTTAACAGAAGGTGGGACAAATGTTGGGATAGTGAAATCGTCCATATTGGGTGTATCTGCTCTATGTGGTATGATACTAACTTGATCAAAGTCAGGTTCGGGTGTATTTAATCGATCTACTGACATGGGGTGAATTTGTATACGCGAAAGGGCGTCAGCTACCTTGTTTAATTTACCTGGTAGATATTTGATAGAAAAATTGTATTCTTCGAGCTTAATTGCCCATCTCGTAAAATTTCGAGTTTCATTTGAAGTGTTGACAACTGTTGTGTAAAAATAATTATTGTGGACTTTAACAAGAGCACGGGGTGTGAAACAGTCTGTATCAAACTTAATTTTATTGCAAATTTTTGTACCATTGGTACTACTAGTTGGTAGATTTATTTTCATTTCCGTTCTAGGTGGGATCGAAATGTATTTCATGGGTTCTAATTTTTGGTGAATTTTGGAAAAATTGCATTCGTTTCGCTTTTGTTGTTCTTGACGCGTTTTTGAGGCGTTATAATAAAATGGGACTATAGTTGTGTTTGTTTGCACATGCATCCATCGAAAATCTATTTGTGCCGGTAAATCGTATAATAAATCTGAACCAATAAGGCCTACATATTCATCATGAAAGTTGAATACGTAGCATTTGTGGTTGCCTTGTTCTTTAAATAAGGATTTAATAGGTATATTAGCTACTTGATTATGATGAGTTACACCGTGTGATGTAATAATTTGGAAATTTTGCGTTTCAATTGAATTGGGAAAATGTTTGTTTACAAATTTGGGTGCAATGATTGTTCTTGTACTGCCTGTATCGAGTAATAATTTGTCTCCGGTTGAAGGGATAATGATATACGGTAAATTTGATTTTAGTGTGTTTAAATTGAATGTTTCGATTAAATTTTCCGAGGCTAGTTGTGAAAATTTTACGGGGTCGCTTTCATCATTGATTTCTTGTTCTACATTGTTAATTTCGTCGAATGATTCGTAGTCACAGTTTTCGTGAGAAAAATCGGGTTCTTGATTGGTAGGGAAGTTATCTGGGTCTATTTCATCAGTTTCGGAGTTATGATAGAATAATCCTGCTTGGTGGAAAGTTGGATTTCGATTTGATTGTTGATTGAGCTGATTACTTTGGGTATTTTGATAATTCAGTCTTTTCTGATTATTAGGGTTGATAGATTGCATTGTAGGGGGTCTTTTGTTTGCTGAACCTATTTGCATTGGTTCACCAGGGATATAATTTTTGTAACCACGCTGTGGTGCAAATACATTTTGGTTCCTATTATCGAAAGGTCTTTGGTTGGGGAATCTAGAAGGTGGAGTATTGGGGTTTAATCTCAAAGTTGGGTTTTGATTTTTAACAAAATTATTGTTGGGGTAAAAGTTCTGTCTGGGTACAAACTGATTTTGAAAGGGTGTACCAGGACTGGGGGCAATATTATTGAAACGAGGTGTATGCAAGTTTTGTGAATTTGAAAACGTTGGATTATTATAGCTTGAATTTTGCTTGTGATTGGGAACATTAGTACTAATTCGGTGTGAATTTTGTGAATATCTTATATCTATTTCATCGCGAACAATGCCAATTGCTTGTTCCAAGCTGTTGGGGTTTCTACTTCTTAATAAGGTTCCAAAAGGTTCATTTAAGCCACTGAGGTATGCCCTTAGTGCTAGACTTTTTGCGTTTAATAATTTGTAAGCTTTAATATCGTTGTGTTCAGTTCCAAGTGATATTTTAGAATTGAACGTTGCCAAAAGGGTTCGAATTCTATTATAAAATTCGATAGGACCTTCTCTTGAATTTTGTTTAGTTTTAGCTAAATCAATAGTTAAATTTAGTTCTGACCGTTGGTCGCCAAAATTGGTAACAAGGGTTGCTTTTAATTCTGCCCAGGTATTAAAGTTATAACCCGTTATTACTTCGAGTGCATTGCCTCTTAATTTATTACGCATGGACGAAAGTAATAATTTATTAACATAGGCATCGGGTTGTGTTGGAACCAAAAATTGGTCTAAAATTACTTCTGCTGATCTAATAAATTCTGATAGAGTGCTGGGATTACCATCGTACGTTGGTATTTCGGTAATCATGGACATATGAAATCCAGGTGGGAATATATTTGCCATTTCTGGTTGGATATTAAATTCCAGGGGTTGATTTTCGGGTATAATTCTGTCGTTTAATAAAAGTATTGGTGGTCTGAGAATGTTTTCTCGATTACTCATCAATAGTTAGTTTTCTTTGAGTACTTTCACAAATATTTTTATTTTCGTTTAGCAAGGTATTAATTAATATTATTATTAGTAAACAATCCTAACAGGGTTCCTACACATAGATACTGAGTACTAAAGCTTTTTATAAAACCTAATGGTTTCGCTTTAGGTCTTGCTTACCAGTATCTACTTGAACTTAAAAATTACTTAAAATTACGTTAGTATATTTTAAATTTTATTATAAATTGGTTTAAAAACACTTTTCACTTTAATAATTAAAAAAACTTACTTCATCCTTAAATGGTCGGATTAGAAGTGTAGAGAATCGAACCTTCGGTTGATTGATCTCTGGGGTGATCTCGATGATCAGATGGTCTGCGATAGACCAAATTGTCTCCAATAGACTGGGTTGTCTGGAACCAGCGTTGCTTCACCTGTGGCGATGCGAGTCCTCAGGCTTCAGCTTGTGATGGTTACCGGACGTTTGAAGGCTTCAGGAACGGTTGCTGGTACTACTTAATTAAGTGTTAATACACAAAAAAAAGGAGCAAAAAATGTTGTAATGCCCTTTTTTTTAAGTATCCGTAAGACTGCGCCAGTAAAATAAGCCGTGGACTTAGTTTACAAAAAAAATGTTTTATTTTACAACAATTACATTTAAATGTTGGAGTACATTAAGTTACTACAAGCAGCAATAAGCATGAATGACAATAATTAACAACTACTGAAATGGCTCTAATACACACGTTATATAATGTTGTGTTATCTACAATGTAATACAATATCATGGGAGCTATAAGATAGGTGCTTTACCATAATGTCGTGAGAACTGTAGAATAAGCATCTTTAGCCTACATAACTCACGTAAATCAAATGGTTATTATAAATACACACAAAAAGAAGCTGTTATAAATAAAACAAAACTGTTTCATATAAATTATTTGACACTATGTACTTATATAATTATTACAAGAAATTAAAAAGTAAAATACATATACATATAATCAAACATTCATCTACTTTAATCCTTCTTCCTAGAATTTCCACAGCCGATAAATTAATATTAAATATATAAATAATATAAATAAATTATTATTATTTAAAATTAAAATACAGATGAGTAACAAGTTATAACAGCGAGTCTCGCGCCCTAGTGTCCCGCGCCCTAACGGCCCGCGCCCTCATGTCCACGCGCCCTAGTGTCTCGGCGCCCTAACGGCCCGCGCCCTAGTGTCTTCGCGCCCTTGTGGCTGGCGCCCTAACGGCGGCGCCCTAACGGCCGCGCCCTAACGGCCGCTCCCAAATGTCCTAGACCGTTCAACTATACACTTTTCGGAGGAAAACAAGAAAAAACGACTTATACTAACATCTTTTTTGATAAAACTCAGAATCCAGAGTCCAGGGTATTTCGTAACAAACATTTGAATTTTCTTCCCGTGAAATATTAAATACAGGGTCTGCTAAGATGGAGCAGTTTGATATCTCGGATAATTGAAGTATTAGAAAAATTATTTTTGGGCAGATTGTAACAGACTAAGTCCTCTATGTCTAGACACTAGCAAAAATATTTTGCCTATTCCAATATTTCTATATTAAAGAATTTTTTAAATAGTTTACAAAAATTAAAATTGTTAGTTTCATTGCTTGCAATATTGTCCTCTGTAGCTTACTATTTTTAAAAAATCGTTTACTTTAAGAGTTCTCTTAAAATATTTAAAAAATATTGTGAATAAAGTCTGAGTTCACATTAGTGCAGTATTTACGTATAATCAATAATGAAACAAAAGTACATCGTTCTGAAATCATATATGAGGATAGAAGAGTTGTGCCGATATTGTCTGATATACTAAATATAAAAATAAATTCGCCGTTTATGCAGTTGCTGTTTATTTCTAATTTACTTAATTTGTATTTGTTGTGGTTCCTTGTTTTTTTTAATACTGGTATTATGGGTGTCATAGCACGCAACAAGAAGTCTTCTTATCATCAATAACAGCCAGAATTGGTCAATTTTAATATGTAATAAAGTGTTTGGAATTTTCAAAGCGTTACCGATCGATAAATATTGATGGCAAACAATAAAGAAAAACTTTATGGTAACGTGCGATTGTTGACAAATACTTGCATACCCATTATGGTAACAAATTCAGCTAATAATTTGTTTGTTATTTAAAAAATATCTGCAGTACCACATCAACACAAAATGTCATCCTGAAACCAAATTTGTAACATACACAAGGTATTGAATGACAAAATAAGAAAGCTGTGGTTATTTCCAAAGAAACCAGAAGTGTTACATAATTTTTAATACAGTGCAGACATAATCATCCAAGTCACCTATAATCCGGATTCTTCAATAATCCGGGTTCTTTGTAAACCAGATTAGTGAAAGCATCGATAATTCGGATTATTGTTCAGTACAACTATAAGAGATTGCTGCAATTAAAACACGCGACTCTCAAACACTTTGACAAATTTAAAATATTTTGCCCTTTTTTATTCTTCTTCCTCCGTTTGTAGGCCAATGACCTGTTAATTAGCACGTTCTGTGAGCCCTCGTTGTACGTATACTGGGCAAAAGGTTTACTTAACCCGTCGAACAGAGAAAAGAAGTTCCACTACATTGTTTACTTACGACGTTCCTGTAACAACCGAGACCGACGGCTTTACGTGCCATCCGAGGCAAGACTGCGTAATTACATACATAAAATTAAAAAGGGGACGGCTTTTTATTACAGATACATTCTTTAAAACCATGCCACTGTTTATAAGAACCAAAAATGAGAAAATTATTGTAATCCAGATGTTCCTGTCTATTTGGAACATATGTCATTTGTCAAAAGTGGACCAATAAAAACGTCGGATTTTGCAGGAATAGCAACCAAGGACAATTTCAATGTTTCCGTAAATGAATTGATTTGGTCCAATTTATAGTGTTTTTCTGTCATAAAATTGATATATTTTAATGAGATATTTATGTATTTTAGGGCACATTATTTTCAATGTCGCTGTCGATTTCAGCATCGCATTTATCTCTAAAATTTCACGAATAACATAAGTTTGTCGTAGGAATGATATGGTGCATAACTCAATTTTGAGCCACTTTGGTTGGAAAAATGGATTTAATTGATTGAATAATTCTTCGAATAGCATTCTTGCTAAATATTACGTAGAGTAGTTTTAGGGACTATCACGAATGGCCCTTGTGATTGTAAAAAACATTTGTGTTGCGCGCTCGTGCTAGTCATATCCAGGCGGAAGGGGGCATTCGTGATGCCACCCCGAAAATGGTCACATTGGCTTGTCTACTGATGGTATTATAAGTGAATATTTATGTTTTAATGGGTCCGGATTATCGAGTTCACTCATCAAACAACGCAGTTATACAGGGCATCCCAACTAAAACAATCCGTCCTGAATATTTGTAAATGATCAAATTTGAAAAAATCGGCTAGGTAAATCATCAATAGTTTGAAAAGGCATAATAAAATAACCTGAACACTTTTTTGAAAGTTGTTAATTTAACATTTCCCATACGTATCGGAAACTACAAAATGCCATCTCTCAAAAACGAATCGACGGAATTGCAAAACATTTTCAGATTGTACAAAGAGTCGAAAAACCGTTCTAATGAAATATCATGACACTCCTTGTCATTTAAGTGGGGGCTAGGGGGATGAAGTAGGTTAGATGACTTATATGGCAAACTATTGTTGACCTGTCCCACCGATTTATTCAAATTTGATCTTTACAAAGTTATTCAGGGTGGACTGTTTTAGTTGGGACACTCTGGATACAGGTTATTTCTTAAGTAGACGATATCAAAGACTATATCGTCTTTGGCGATATTAAACATATTTTTTACTATAGGTACTACTTCTTGGCTGTTTTAATAGAGTTTCTCATTTTACTTTCGATTATATCAACACTATTACATTGTAGGTAAATAACAGGCGATTGGGCTATACACAGAAGAAGACATAGATAACAAGATTTTTTTAAATAATTCTATTTATATTTTCAAGTACATATGCATAGTGTA